>PVJH01008150.1:0-87391 GCA_004026705.1 Nesogale talazaci | reverse complement strand
GGGGGGGGGGGGGAGGAGGATAACTGGGGATGGTGCAGTTCTCATGGTGGCCCAAAGCCCCCCAATTCCAATCCCCTTTCTGTTACACACACACACACACACACACACACACCCTGTGCCCTTTGCCAAAAAGAAAGGAAAAGCATCCCGAGCAGCGGACCACAGCCTGGACCCCGCGCCTCGAGCGCCGGTCCTCGGCTCCAAAGCACACACCCCGAGCGGCAAACGCACCCCGATTCAGCGGCCGCCGCCGCCGCGATCTCCGGCCCGGTGGCCAGGAGAGCCCGCCTCCTAACGGACCTGCCTGGCGGCCCCGGCGCCCGCGCCGCGCGGCTGGAGCCGCCTTCCGCATGCCCGCCGCCGCCGCCCGCCGGGGCCAGCGAGGGCCGGTCAACCTGCAGCCCCGGCCCCAGCCCCAGCCGCAGAGCGCGTACGGCCCCCAGGAAGCCCCTCCTCGCCTGGGGCGCCCAGCACAGACCCCGGGGCCTCTCCGCGCCCTTCGGGGAACTTGAGAAGGGAAAGCAGGAGGGGGTGGGGGAAAGGAGGAGGAAGAGGAACGAGGCTGAATGGGGCGGGAGGGGGAGGGGGAGGAAGGGAGAGAGGGGCTCCCAGCCCCATCGACTAACGTCCAAACTTTCGGAGGATGGGTGCGGAGGAAGAGGCATGCCGCCCAGGGTGCCGGGTGAGCAGGGACCCCAGGCAGTGGGCGCGCCGTTCCGAGCTGACAGCTTCTCCGCGCCACGAGAACGCCCCAGGCTCGCGGTGCAGTCAGAACCCGAAAAGACAGGAAAAGGGAGCAAAAAACAGCCCGATCCAACGGGGATCCTCCGCCACTTCGTCCAAAAGTTAGATCCCAGAAAACGCAGACACCACCACCACCCCCCCTCCGAAGAAAGCGGAAAATCAGGTCCCTTGGCACCCCTTCCCTCCCTCAGCAAAGCAAATTCTGGAGCCAAAAAAAAGGGGGGAAAGGGGTAAAAAGGGGGGCCGAGCGGAAGAGATGGTCGGGGAGAGATGTGTGACAGAGCGAGAGAGCGAGAGCGAGAGAGCTAGGGGCAGAGAGGGAGAGAGGCAGAGAGGGAGAGGGAGAGAGAGGGAGCGAAATATCAAAGATTGTGCAAGATCAGGCTGGAAAGATAATCGATACTCGACCTAAATTTAACACAAACTACTCAATAAAAGTTAAAGAAAAAACTTACTTTCCATTTCCCCTGCAGTTCCTACTCGATCTTCGCCTCTTTTTTTGTTTTGCTTTTATTTTACTTACAGCTGATCACATCCAAGTAAAACGAGAGGGCTCATTAAAAAAAAATAATAAAAAAATAAAAAAATAATCCTCGAACTTTATTGGGTGAAAATAAAAGCGCTGGAACAGAAAGTGGGGGGCATGGAGCGGTCCTCGGGGGTCCGGGAGGAGTTAAAGCATGTGTCGACCGCGGCCTCGCTGTTTGGTTGTGAAGGGGTTGGGAAAAGGAGGAAAGGAAATGAAAATCCGATATGTCTTTATTCTGCTAATTATTATCGTTTTAGCCCTGTTTAAAAAAAATGGCTGATTAAGTTGAGTGCGCATGTCTTTGTGTGTCTATTCCCGATATGCACTCTGGGAATGAGAGAGGAGAGCGAGGGAGAGGGAGAGGGAGAGGGGGGAGAGAGAGGTGTAATTAGTGAGGTGATCAACATTCCCCAGACTGCAAATGACGCGCTGCCGGGACTCGTAGCAGCCCAGAGCCTCGCAGTTTTCCAAGGCTCAAAGCGCTGTGGCTGGAGCCTGGGACGCGGCGACTGAGGCGAGGGCAGGGGATGGGGACCTCCGGGGCTCGCACCCCACGCGCCCCCCCTCCCCCCCGCACACGACTCCAAAACTTCATTAGACACACACACTGTTTTAACCAGGGGGAGGAATAAAGCACAAAAAACGCCTTTAACTATTCGGGCTTTTTTTTTTTTTTTTTTTAATGAAGCAAAGTAATCATTATCGGACGAGAGATTTGTTTACAGGAAAGCTTTAAGCAGAAATATGAGTTAGGGCAATGAAGAACCTTTCTATATGCTTAGTTTATTCTGCTACACACTGGAACGCACTTAAATGCAGAAAGGCTGGGGGGCTTGGGATATATGCAGATGTATGTAAATAAAGGGTGACTGCCTATGTGCTAGCATCCCACTGCTCAGCATGTTTCCAAGGAGAGGTTGCACTCTGGATCCACATGCGTTTTATTTAAACACGTATCTTTTGCCTGCACGCTCAGGAGAGAAAACCCAGGGCATCAGAGATAGGAGCAGTTAGTTAAGGCAAAGTAAACTTCCAAATGAGGAAAGGGGAACTGTTGCCAGGGTGATGGTGGGGGTACAATTCTAACCTGTAATTTAAAATATATATATTTTATGAGAATTGCATAAGTTCAATGCAATAGCATTAAAGAAGTCTTAAAGAAGACTTAGACAAAAAAAAACCCTTTCATCTCATGTCTGTTGAATTATCCTTTTTGAAGCACATTATGATGAATTTTAAAACCCCACTACAGATCTCATTAGAATGAAATATACTTGGTATTTTCTGGTGCAAAATTTAAGGTGTCTGATTCTCATTTGAAAATCTAATTATCTCTTTCCAATATTACAGATGTGAATATGAGTGACACTTTCATTAAAAGATAATTAACTAAAACTAGGAATAGACATACTTTTAAATACTCCCTACTGAATATGTAGAATGTGTGTATAATATATATATGTATAATCTATATATCCATTAATACTCAGCATCCTGGCTCCCGATGGATTGCTGCACCACCACAGGAGGACAGAAGCAGACACCATCTATGCAATATGTCAGAAAGAGGAATTCAGGGTGAAAGCAAGAATAGCAAACCAGGAGAGTTAAAAACAGGAAATACTTGCTATATCCAGCTTCCTGGACAGGTGAAGTGTCAACTCCTCTGGAGGTGATGGGCCTTTGAACATCTGATGTCCAGGATCTCCTTCAAACCTTGACTTTAGGCCTTAGGCACCAAAGCTACCAAATACCAACAGAAAGGCTTATCCCCCAAGCCTACACAACATAGACTGCAAACATACATCTTTCTGGGCCTGAAATCTAGTGCTATCATAGAACATTTGGACATTTTAGGATTGATACAATGAGATTAAAAAACAAACAAAACATCTGATAGGAGAAGCCATTGTCCACCAAAGGGCAGACAGGCCCAGATCAGGAAGGTTAGTTGTCTTCAGCAGCTGGCTGAGGTTACAATGAAAGGCCAGAGGTTTGAGTAGAGAATAAGGTCCAGATATGGTCTTTATTAAAAGAGGGGGGGTGGGGTGGGCAACAAGCTACCACCTTAGGAATCTGGAGTCACTGTGTGTACTGGTGTATTAGAAACTAGGGGTAATAAATGTTAACAGGAGGAAAATGATCTACCTCGCCAAAGGACTCCATTCCACTTCAAATTTCTTTGGGAAGAAACCGCACAAAGTGGACTGCTTTCAACGATTTTTAAGTTACTTTGTTTGCAGCCCCCCTTGACTTGGCAACTGGATCACCAGCATGCTAGCAGTGTCTGGTTGCACCCCAGTGGGGTTTTATCCATGTGCCTTAGGAAACACACATGCACACGGGGGGGAAATTTAAATTCTCTGTAACTTGTGAGTGAAAGGGGTGTTTATGTAGCGTTACTGTTTACTGAAAAACACCCCAGAGAGCAAATATTCTGGCTTTAAAAAACTCTGTGAAGTAAATGTGTGTGGGGGTGGGGATAGCTTTAAAATAGACTGAGGGGAAATGAAGGCAGGGGAACTTTCAGGTTCGAATCAGAAAAGATCAAGCCCTTTGCGGGAGAGGGCTCCATGTACAAGCTCACGGATGGAAAAACCATTTCCTGCGATTTCAGACGAGTAAATGCGTATGATGAAGGAAACACCTGAGAACAATAAGTCTGTTTCAGGCTCAGGTGAAGAAAGGGCTCGATTTCTGGCTTGGAAGAATAGGGAAATGATGATCATTTCGTTTTCAAGTTCTCCTTTATAGCTTTCTCCTCTACCCCCTTCCACGAAACATCATCAATAATATTAATGTCATTGATGTCAAAACACCAAGCATCAAGCTAGGGAAATAATTTTAAAATGTTGATGGCTATTTCTCCTCTACTCCTCCATTCCCATCTTCTCTTGGAACGTGGATGGGGAGGGGGAGTGGGCATGCATAGTATCCTAACTACAAAGGCAAAAAAATGAAAGAAGGATTTACCAGGAGGGAGCCCACTTTGACAATACCTTCTGCTGGCCAGTATCCCCTTCCTTATGTACTTAAAAACAAATCTTCTCTTGCCTAAGAGAAGCTGGGGGTGAGGACTGGGGACGAAATGGGCTAAGAATAAGGGACAGAGAGGGACTGTCAAGAGTTCCTGCCAGGGTTGGCCTTGGAACTCAACTTGGGGAGCGGGCCTTGGAGGGGCAGGGGTGGCAGGTTGGCGTGGGGTGGGGCGCCCTGGCGCCAGGGAGCGCCGCGCTGCGGGCAGGGGCACGGCGAGGCGGGCGAGTCTGAGCCCAGCTGGCGGGCGAATCTCCGGCACCGTGCGCTCCGCCGCTCGGCCCCTTGGCTCCGCCGCCCCTTTCTCTGGCCATCCTGGCCGGGTGCGTCAGGGCACCAGCTCCTGCGCTCAGGTCTCTGGGGCCCCTCACCCTCAACCTTTGACACCACCTCCTGGTCCTTCTACCCCTAAACTCTTCAGGAACCCGGGGCTGAGGACGCCCTGTCGGATCAGTTGGTTACTTTTCATTTCCAAGGCGCACCGAGAACTTTCCCTAACCCTCCTCCTGCGCTTGCTCGCGCTAGCCCAGCGCAGTCAAGTCAGCCCTGGGTGTGCGACCCTGACCCTGTCCGGGGAACCAAATAGAGAGATTCTGAAGGTTAGGAGCCCAAGAGCAACTCCCATGGAGACAAAAGATAATGTCTACTTCTAGACTTTTGTTTTGTTTTGTTTTTCTTGGCGCGTTCTACTCCTCAGATCTACGCAGTTCGGACGCGCCTGGACTTTGCACTTGGTAGAACTAGAGCCCTCAAGGCAGGTCGGACTCTCCCCTCCCCCGCCCTTGCCAGGAACGCTGAGGACTCCTAAATGCCTCCCCCGCCCCTCCGCCCCGGGGCCCTCCAGCCCCAGGCCAACCCCAGCCCAAGGGGAAAGGTTCCCAGCCTTTGGGGACCACCCTTCTGGGATCTATAGAGGAGCTCAGTTTGAAAGGAGGTATTACAAGACTTGGAGGCGAGGTACCCTTGATCTCCGCACAGACACTTTTCAGATGCTCAGCCCCCCTCCTCCTTCCTCTTATTGTCGGGTCCTCTCCACCCGGGGGCTATTTAACAAAGGCAGGGAGTTAACTAACATTTTTATTTAACTCTGCCACTCCTTTTCAAAACACACTTAAACCCCATTGCCAACGTCTGTCATTCTATGTGAGTGTACGCGTGTGTGGGAAGGGGGTTGATGGTGGGTAGGTGTGTGAGGGAGAGACATGAAGTTGACAGCTTATTTGGGAAGGGGTGTCACAAACACGTAATATTTACAGTGAAACCATTCGAGAAATTGTGAGGTAGGGAAGTCAAATCTCATTACTATTAGGAAACAAATATGTTTCTTCAGAACTCCGAAAGGGAAGAAAAGGGCCATTTTAAAATATGACCTAGCATCCAGGATGAGCTCTCTTGATGGTGAGGGTGGACTAAAGGAAGTGAAATTCAAATAGGAAAGGCATTTCTGAATGTGTCTATATTTGTGTGCAGTACGAGGGTAATTAAATCATTTGTTCATTGGTCTCCCCCCCTGCTCCCCCCCCTACCCCCACAGACTCACGCTTCTCTCCTTTGTACTCTTTTTTTTATCATAAAATCACCCTCCTGGCCACCCCCCTTCTCTGTCTTTATAAAGCCACATGCCTGTTTTAGCTTGTTTGTTTGTTTGTTTGTTTGTTTTTCTCTACCTAGGCTAAAATACAGTCTTAGCTTTTACTCCACAGTGAATTCATTTTAGCTAGGTTGTATTTGTTTTCCTGGACAGTTCTGATCAGATATTTGGGGAAAGGGTGGCAAGGGGGAGTGTCATTAGACAAAGTTATTCTCAGGTAAGGAGAGGAATGAAGAAGTGGGAGAGGGCATAGAGTGGGTCTGAGGAAGGAAAAATTGTAGAAGCATGAAAGGAAAGGAAAAGAGAAAAGTCAGGCACCCTGTGGCCTTTCAGAGGTCAGAGCTCAGACACTGCTGTGACCTCCTTTCTCCCCAGGCAACCAGTCCAGTGTTTATAAACAAAATCAGACAGGACTCCCAAACAATAGCAGTTCTCTAACTTCACAGGCACTTTCACAGCTCTTATGTAAATCAACAGGGATCCCTTATTGCACCTTCCCCCACACTTTACACACGCACACCATCCAAACACAGAAACGCATGCACACCCTCCTCAAATCTACATGGCGATAGTTCCAGCAAGAGTATCCAAGCAAGCATTTAGATATCATCCTGAGAAGAGGTAGCTCTAAGAGATAACGATTCAGGTGGGAAAAGACAGACAAGATGGGGGGAGGGGGGAATGAAAGACTACCTGTGATTTCATTGAACAGCAGATAAAGTTATGAAATTTCTAAACCTAAAAGCATCTTCATCTAGTCAATGAAGTACTGTATAGATAATATACTGAAATTGGGGTCACTGAAGAGAATTATTTTGCAAGAGGGTATTGCATTCACCCAAACATCAACATTTCCAAGACAAAAGTGCAGATTTCTATAGTTGAAGAAAAGTCACCCCTCAGTATGCAATGTCCTAAATATTAGACACAAAAGCACCGTTAAATCCTACAGCAAACAAACAGCCCATCTGATCTAAGTTATAAAATGTATAATTAAATCCATCTTTAATTACAAAAAGCAGCTAGGAGAAACCAAATGAATCAAAGATTGTGAAACAAAACGTTTGCCAAGGTACAGGAACGTACCTACATTAAATGTACCTTTACATTGAATTGGAACCGAAACTCCATTTCCGGAATTAATTACAAGATACAGGGGTAGGAGGAAGGTGAAAGCAAAAACCAAAACAAAACCAAGAAGAATTAAATGATTTTCAAACTTTTGCTTTAAAATGATTATCAGTAAAAGCCTAAGGGGAGGGGTGGGAGGGAGGGAAGGTAAAAGAAAATATACCTCAGAGCCCAAAGATCATCTCCTTTTCTTCTTTGTCTATCAGTCCCCTGGTAAAGCATATGGAAAATGTTTTCAAAATGCCCAGATTTGGCACGTTGTCATTGCAAAGAGAGGAGCGCAGTGATGCTGTTAGAGAAAATGGGAAATAAATTCAGGATTGGGTGCTGCCTCCTTCAATGCGGATTTATCTAAGTTTAATTTAATATTCTGCAATCACTGAATGATCGCATATAATTCACAGAGATTTTGAAGGGCTTTATTTAAATACCTTGAGCAACAACAGAATGAAATTTAAACCATTTCAGCCATTGCTTATATTTTTTGTTTATTTTCCTATTAAAAGAACTTTAAGTGGCAATTTCCTATAAGAAAAGGGAAAACGACGAAGGTTGGGATTTCTAAAAGGAAGAATGTTAAAGGACAGCATTAGCCTTATTAAAATCATTCTGAACGTAAAATCAAAAAGCACAAAATGGTTGTTTGTAAAACACTAAACCTTTAATCGATTTTATTGGCATTCCGATCGATTAGATAAACGGAAATCTATAGCAAACATCAAAGCATTTTAAACATTTTCTCTATCTCATTTATAAACAAAACTTTTCTTTTCAGCAGAAAAAAATGATTATCAAACGACTAACAGGAAATTCTTCAGATATCAAATTACGATAATAAAATTATTTCCACATGGAAAGGGATAATGACAATGATGATAGTAATTACAATAATGAATAATTCAACAACCCTTTGACATGTATGGAAGAACCTCGTGCAGAAATCAGCTTTTGAAGGGCGGCTACTTTAAAATAAAAATTTTAAATTAAGGATTCCCTCCCCCCCCTTTTTTTTGACAACTCAAAGCGAGCAGTTTAGGTGTGGCTGATAGATTAGTCTTCATTTGCCTGCACTTGCAAACGCATCCATTTCTTTGCCTTAGTTTGCCTTCCAAATTGAGTTATTCTTATGAGGGGAAAAAATTCATATGCAAATCTGAGTGAGCCCTACACCGGGTTTACAAACTTCGGTCTGGATCTGCCTTCTGCTTGTTCGCAAATGGTGATTCCCAAGTAAGGGAGGTGGACATAGGCTCTGCCTTCTAAACCTGAATGTGGTCACATATGTGATCTTTTAAGTGAAGGAAGAGAACGCAACTGGACATATTGAAAACCGCTGTCTGGAGAAACGCAGTGATCAGAGTTAGAGAGCGCTCTAACTGCCGCAAGAGAAAGTCTTGCTGTAACGGGCATTATATTTATTTGTTAAAGAAAATCAATGAAAGTGGCTGTAAAGTAGCGAGGCGTGTGTTTGGGACTCGCGGCGGTGACTCGCGAGCTGGTGGAGCAGCTCTGCTCAACGCCAGTAAGGTCCTGCGCCGCCCCGAGCCAAGAGCAGGCTGGGGGCACCTGGCTGGCGGCTAGCGGGTCCTGCCCCGGGGTGCCGGCTCTTCCAGCGTCTGCCCCGGTCCCAACACTGGTGCTGCCCGCAGGCTGCAGTCAGTGGACAGTGGCGACGTTTCCACGCCCTTCTCGAGCAACTCACACCTTTCCCTCCCTTTTCTCCCTCCTCCTCCTCCTCCTCCTCCTCCTCCTCCTCCTCTTCCTCCTCCTCCCTGTTGACGCTCCTGAGATGAACTTGGGCACTTCTTCAGGAGCCCCCTCTCCTGAATCTCTGTCTCTGAGGAGACCCGCAGAGGAGGACTTCCCCGCCCCTCCCCCAGCTCTCCGTCCTGCAATTTATTTAGCACCCGGGTCTCCTTACCCTCGCACTTCTATCCTCTCCTCCAGACATTCCAGAGAGTTCTCATCACCCCAGAATGTACTCTTTTTCTCCTCCTACTCCTCCTTCCTTGGGTTTGGGAGTGGGGGTGGGGATTTCGGGTAGAACTCCCAGGGGTTTTATTCTATTCTTTTAACAGCTTTACTTTCCCTTTTCTTCTTTGTGTAACCTTCACCTACCTACTAATTTATAACAGAAGCGGGTTCTTTCCCTTTCATTTCCAAGTTTACAATTTCCGTCTGGGGAGGTGCATGCCACATGCACTCCCTCGCTACCCTCCTACCCGCCCCAGCGCCGGCCGGCAGTCCCAGGCAACTGGTCCAGGCACTGGCTGCAGTCTAACTGCACGTCTGGCTCTCAGGATAAGTTCGTTTCCATGATTGAAAGTCTTCTGTATCATCCCTCTAGCTTGGTCAAATATCTTTGTAGCTCTGAGGAAAGGTGGTGTTTGGTGTGTGTGTGTGTGTGTGTGTGTGTGTGTGTGTGTGTGTAGGGGGGTGGGGTGGGTGGGATGTATCATCCACCAGGGTCCCCTTTAGCACCCCTTTTCTCTCAGCACCTCTTTACCACTCGTTCCGGTAAAGGCTTGTGTGAATAATAACGAATTCTGGACGCTGTCCCCTCTCCACGCTCGCAGATTGCTTCTGGGTCATTCTGGAGAGGCTCTCGAGCCCCTCCCTGGCATCTTCTGACTTCCAGCAGTCACCGGTCCCATCTTCCACCCTCTCATCTCCGTCCCTCCCAAGCTGCAGGAAGGAGGCGCGATCTAAAAGACTTCGTCCTAGCCCTCTTCTCTCTTGTTTCCAGCTGCTGCAGCTGCCACTGAAATTCGCTGTGGTCGCTGCTCCTTCCCGCTTTAATCCCAGACCTCCAGCCATTGGGCAGCTCCTCAGAGGCAAGAAGTCAACACCATGGCAACCCGACAAGCCTATCAAATCACCGGCTGGCGTGACAGCAGCAACACTACACACAGGAGTGGGCTGGGCGGAAGAGCAGAGTGGCCACTGCGCTCAGCTAGCCAGTCTAGGAGTGGACCACAGCTGCCGGCCTCCAAGCACTCGCTACACAGACTGGAACCACGCAGCTCCTACCCCACCCCCACCCCCAGGTCCCTCAGTAGGCTGTGAGGAAGGAAGGAGAGGAGAGGAGAAGCAAATGCGATCTGAGGAGATGTGGAGGAGAGTTCCAAGCTTAAAGGAAATCGAGGCTTGAGACATTTTAAACTTAAGATGCTTTGTGCTGCAGCAATCAATAAAACCAAGTCACAGTAGCCTCGGAAGCCAATTCCAGGGGTTTGCACACAAGGCATGGCTATTTTCCTTGCCAATTCTATCACTTACTCCAACAACATTCATGAAGCAAATTCTGTTTGGGACTTCCAGAAAGGGGTAATGGGAAATGTGGACTTTTTGACTTTTCTGGTCTGCCAATGTGGGATTCTCAGAAAATACAGCTCAGCATTCTTTTCAACTGAGCTAAAATCAATGGATTCCTTGGAAATGGCCTAGACTTTACCTGAAAACTACCTTTGCTTTGTTCTTTCATAAAATACCGTGTTTTGTGCATAATGTGTGCTCTACATCTTGATTCTATATCCGGGAAGAAGCCGAGGAGACTAGGAAATGTACAACTAGGAAATGTATGTCTTCCCCTTAGGCCTCCTCTGCAGTCTTCCTTCCTAGATTTCCTTAAAGAACTCCAAAGGAGGCAGATGGAAGATGGTAGGGATTTGGACATCCATTTCAGAGCTTCAAGTTCATTAACATGAGACAAATTTGTTTCTGCCTTTCACTTTTTGGCTTGAAAGGAAACAATGTATCTGGGGAAACACGTGCCTTTTCGTCTTCACTTTTTATTTTACTGTGAACCATTTCACAAATATTGGTACAGGAATGTTATGATTGTGCAAAATATCTGGACAACATTGGAAAAATATTTGTACAGGATTGTCATAATTGACCACATTTCACCCTCTATTACTTATATCATCACTGATATCTAAATTTTGGAACACAAGTGTGTCTGCTGAAACTTTATAGGACAGAAGAAGGAATCCATTTAAAACGAAGTTAATGTGTCATATTGAGGAAATCATGTGCGAATTCTAAAATCTACACTTAAGTCCACTCCACATAAACACAATTCATTAAATAAATAATTTTCTTATTGATCTAACATTTTTTATGAAGAGCCTCTTAGTGTGTGAGTATTTGAATTATACTTGGCATGCATAACATACTAAAGAACTTGGAAAGGCTTCCTACAAGCTGCAACTGCAACATGAAGCAGGGCAGGATGAGAAGCCAATTTTTGTGGCTCTAAAGAGAAACTCAGTGAAACCTTGGACTTTTCCTCCCTTATTTTCTCTATATTTCATTGTTGATAGATTTCTATATGAGAACGGTGCATTTCCAAAATGTAATTTACTATGACCTAAAAACAGGTATAATCACTGACTCTGAAGAAACAGCTCCTGCTAGAGAAAACATCTGGATGGAGCATGGCCTTTCCTGCACTGAGCTCCAATAACATTCTTGTAATAGTCTCTCTTTCTGTACCACTCTGCATAGTTGCTCAACAAAGTATTGCCGACTCACAGAGCTGAGATTTGGTTATCCCATTTCTTCCGTGCCATATTATTGTGACTCTTAAAGATTTCCCGGATAATTCACATTACACGTGACATGTGCTGAGTGTTTGCACTGCAAAATGTAGGAAGAAACATAACGCCATAATTTTAAATTAAAATGCGTATATTTAATCTGTTGTCTCCTCTAGCCAAACTTGTAAATTTTAAGTGTTTTTAATAGAAGTTAAATGAACTGTATGAGAAATTTCCAGTACACATTGGCTTTATTAAAAAATAAATGAACACAGGAACTATAATAGCATCTAGTTTTATTATTCGATTTGATCAAATCAAATATGTGCTCAGTTATTAGAAAAGTTTAAATAATATAAGACCTTTAGAAATATTTTTGCATGTCTATGCATGTATGCTTGCTCAGGACCTGAACGGAGAATGTCATTCAAATGTTTATAAAATGCTTCTTATCTTTAAAAATTAGACTGAGGTAAAATCAATATGTTAGCATATTATTTAAGCCATGTGTTTATAAAATGATATAAAAATGTCCAGCTATTTTTAATAGGAATTTTATATTCTAAAGATATGACTATTAAGCTTCTCTTCCAATACACTTACTATTTATGGATGATTGAAAATTAAAAGTAATTTTTTCATAATCAATACAAATGTTTTCTTTCCAGTCATAAGCTAATTTTAGCATTTACCTTGAAAATGCTCTCAAAAGTTGTACAATGTGTGAACCCTGTTTAAATAAAATATAGATATATGTAAATGCTACCTGCATCTAGATAGTGAAAACTTCAAATCTTTACATTTAAGGCTAATTTCTATAGCTCTAGTGTTTTCAATACAGATACTATTAGGAAGAAATTTCTCTCTAATAAAAATGCATCAGACAGTGGAATTAAATGTAATTTTAATGTAAAGATGGTTTGTTCATTTTCGACAGGATGGATACTGCCTCCACAGAGTTCATTCTTGACCTTACCTGAGTAAGTACTTTAACTTAAAGTATGAGATGCACCTAGAGGGGTAATACATTGAGCTTAATAGGAAGACAGTTAATAACCTTTTTTCATCCTCGTGCACTATCAATCATGGCTGTCACCAGTCTGCTGAATCAAAGCAAAAGTGTTCTTCACAGATGACTGATTAGAAACGCAAAATCACAAGATCCATCTTCATGGTCACTTTTATTATAGTCATTTTTAAACTGACAGCAACCTGCTCAGTTTCAGCACACTGGGCATCACAAATAGTGTCACTCAGTGCAGCTGAGCATGAGAAGAGGTTGGTTAGATGATACTTAAAAATAATTAGGCCCTCAACCCTTTGCAGAACCAAGAAAAAGGTATTGCACACCCCCACACCTGCCCCAGCCCCACCCCCACCACACTCACTCTAGCTTTGAGACCACTGTAGTAGTAGTTTGACACTTCGAAGGAGGGCGTGCTGGGCATGATGCTGGTTTTCTAATTAGCTCAAGATTAGGGAATAAATAAATCTACATGAGAGGTCACAGATAACTTTTCGTCCACCACTTTGTGTTAATTTCATGACAAACAGGTTTGCATTTTTTTAACCCTTTTCTTTTCTTTTCTTTTCTTTTTTAACCCCGAGACTTTAGAAATCTATTTAGTCAGTTATTACTAAATGATGCTCAGCAAAAAGCACTCACTTCAGGTGATCACTGGAATGCGGCAGTAGGATGATGACTGAGGCCCCGTCTATTTGAGTGCAGAGGCTGAACGGTGGCCAGTATAGTACCCATGAAGGAGCTATGGAAATGCTTGCTATAGAATCCTGTACTATTTCCTTTTCCTATAATATTTAAAGATGAAAACCCCAAAAAGGAGACTTATTTTTTAAATCGTTCAACCGGGAGGTTTGAAAGAATTATATTAATCCAAAAATGAGAAAATTTGTCTTTATGTAGACCTTTGATCCTTATGCTGCAAAGACAATCAATTCAGGGTTATGTAATAATATTTTCATGCATCCTTTTAGAATATTTTCTAATACTATAAGCCGGCTAATAATACATGTAAAGGTTTATATGAAGAATCAGAAATATTTTATGATTCCATGCTTATTTCATATCCTCTTATTTCACATTTCAGGAAAGGAAATCCAATCACCTTTATATTTCACTTGATTTCATAATTTTTACTAAAAGACCTTGTTTTAAATCTTCCCCAAACTACCTTTCTCCTTTTATTCTAAATGTTCACTTTCTTGTGAATGTCCACACACAAAAACACATGTAGAGAGAAAGAGAGCAGAGAGAGAAAAGGAGAGATGGCGCTAAAGAGGTATTTTATCAATTACATTTCTTTATACAACAGCACAACACTTCCCTATTAATTTTCAAGCATGTTAATATCCTTGTTTTTATATTTTTTTAGGCCTACAACTCCTTTATTACTGCTACACATACAGAAAGACACCTGTGAATGCACACACACACACACACATCTTTATCTCAGATTATGGGAATACTTTTCAGCACATCAAAGAGAGTCTCAGCGGCATATATATATGTATTTGTGCTAAAATTTATCCAAGTTGATCATGTATAAACATACTTTAGTAGGAATGTTAATATTGATTTATATATGTATATTTATAAATATATTGACATCAAATAAAGAAAATATAATGTAAATCCCAATTAGCTACTTAATTTGGTTAAATATTTGAATTAAATGGAATCATCTTGGATAGTTGTATGTTTTAGTTCCTACTCTTAAATATTGCAGCAATAAAAATTTAACAGTGGCAGTATTTTTACTATAATTCTATGTAAGAAAAATTAAGAATAAAAATCTTTAAAAATCTTTTAAAAGCAAGGTGGTTATATGGATGGCAATATAATAATCCCCTTATCCATGTTGTATCAATTTACTTTAGTGATAAAAGCATAATTTCTATTGGTCAGATCCTGTGTGTGTGTGTTTTAGTTTGGACATTATATTTACAATAAAATTATAATAATTCATAAAACTTAATATTATTACTTTTAGAATGAATAATTAGTACAGTTTTCTTTTGACTGATTAAAAT
Source organism: Nesogale talazaci (assembly GCA_004026705.1). Lineage (NCBI taxonomy): Eukaryota > Metazoa > Chordata > Mammalia > Afrosoricida > Tenrecidae > Nesogale > Nesogale talazaci. Next base: position 72,768 of record PVJH01008150.1, on the reverse strand, counting down.
TTTTAATGAAAATATATATATTGAAATTTCTGGACACTGTCCTTTTTTTGCTACTAAAATAAATTTAATGAAATTATATATATGCTTCCAGCATGATCTTGATAGTCTATGTCAACAATCATTATCCATCTCTAATATGCACCATAAATGTGAACATTCATGAGATTTATATGACATATAGAATCATGCTTTGTTGTATAGAGAAACCATAATAGACTGAGAGGATGGAATGTGATTTTCCTTTCTATTTAAAAATTGTTACCAGAGTAAGGCATTTCTTTTAAAATCATAGCCCAAAATTCTTTTTGAAGAGAATTGAGATTTTAATATCTTGACATCATTTGAACCATTCATTTACATTTAAAGAAGTATAGTTAATTTTGTAAACTTTTTGTGGAAAAATATCAACACCTCTATTGACCTAAAAGTTTTCCATTGTTCCTGTTAGTTTCTAAAAAAATTTCTTAATTTGCTTGATTGCGTCTGCTTAGATTTGCTTCATTGATAATATTCTTATATTTCAGTCTTCATATAAAGCGTGTAATCTTATTTAATATAATAATATCACATAAGTTGGGTAACATATGAAACCCTTGTAATTTAATATGTAAGTCCGATGGTATGTATTTCATATAAGTATTAAACACAGAAATAATATTAATCAAACTAAGAAAGCCTCATAATGCTGTGCTCTGCATTTATGAACCAGCATTAGATTTGTGTTCTACATGTAATGTGTGCATGTATGTGTACATCTAGATCATATGAGATAAGCACTACTGGATTTCCTTATTTACCTGAAATGGCAAAATACTGTCACATTCAAAGATCACAATTATCCTTGCCATATCTGCACTTATGCAGCCTGAATATGCTGCTATGGAATTTCTCTTTTTGCTTGGGTCTGCTTTTTCCCTTAGGACCTGAATTGTTCTTTGTTAAATCTCTGTGATAATAGAGAAAAGCTGCCGTATGACTGCCATTTTGCAGTAAATGTGTGAGAAGACACATGGTCAGGAGAGCTTGCTCTCTCTTAGTGCGGCTTTTCGACCTGGACGTCAGAGGACCAACTTCCAAGGAGTCAAGAAGAGAAAAAGAAAGGAAACAAAGGCTGTGGAACAAAATCCCTTTATATCATCTTTCCTTATTTAAAATGGCTTATATTTTACTTGGTTCTTACTTTTTATTTAACATGCGAGATATACAAGATCACTGAAAATTTCTTAGACAGAAACCACTATTTTATCAGCTTCTCACATTTTCTAAATCTTTCTGCCACTTAGCCACTGAAGCAACAGGGTGCATTTAATAACAAATAAATTGTTTTGAGTAATATATTTTATTCCAACCTATTTCAGTTTACAGTAAAATATGTAAATAGACTTAGTGACAACTTTTCAGAATGTACTCTAAGTTATTAGTGATGTTTTAAATGGAAAACAATTAAGATAAGGTGATCTAAAGATCCTTTTTTTTGATAACAAAGACTTTTGTATATAAGCTTTCACTTACACATTACCCAGCCACTGAAGAATTTTAATGTATTACAGTACATTTTGCAATATTTGCACAAACGTATGGAGCTGTATAAGGTTGCCTATTTATTTCATTATATTATACTTCACATTGAAATTTTTATTTGAATTTCCCCATTTTCAACATTTGGATGTCATCTCATTAACTGTCATAAACCAGTAGTTTCAGGAGGGGAAATTCTGCAATGTAAACACTCCTTCTAGAACCTTATAGCATTTTCATGCAAGAGAAAGCAGGAACCAGCACTACTTTCTCCCCATGCATTACCCTGTTATGATTACAAGAAAAGATCAGATGCTGTGGCAATTTTTTTCATATGTGATCTTTCTTTAAAATTATTTTCAAAGTCAACTGTTCTTAGACCTTATTTTCATCTCCTAAAAGCATTAAGTTTTGCGTCTTTGTAAAATATTTCTTCATAATATATCTTAGGCTCATTCACTTTTAGCAAAAGAAACACCCAAGCTCAATCGGGAGACCTCCTTCCAACATAATTTAGCTGGACCTTTTCTTGGTAAAGGTTTTCTGGTTTTCATTTTCACTTCATATTCTCAAATAAAAGATCCTTTGTTGTCTACCATTTGATTGGACTTAATGAAAAACACTCCATTTTAACTTAACAGTATTTCCTTTTGAATTTATTATATTTAAGAACACTGTCAAAAATCAAACATTTAATCTCAGGTTTTTATATTTCAAAATATATTACTATCACATGGCTCAGTGAGGTGATGTAAAAAATATACTGAAAGGATTTCAAAATGAAAAGCAAAAGCAAATACATATATATATATATATATATATATATCCCAGCTTCGTTTTAATATGAAACTAAATACTATGGCTAATGTGCAGATTGGGTACGGCAGCGGATTGTAAAGACTAACATGTGACAGGGTGCCAACAGTGGAATTGTGCAGTATTGACTAAATGAGGTTCACTGATTTGTATTGAGGCTAATATCTTCTTTAAACAATTCCGTGTAAATTGTGCGTATAAAGTCATTGGAAGCTATTTCTCAGGACAGCTTCGCTGGCTAGCTACCTGCTGGAGTGAGGAAGATAATCAATAGGAAGAAATAGAGCCGAGCCTGAGCCCGGGAAGCTTCAGAGCAGTTAATGCTGATAAAAGTAGATGATGTCAATATTTGGGAATAGCACAACTCTAGGATAATGGACAAAAGAGAACTGCATATGTTGTAGGGTGTTCAAACAGGGGCAAAATTAGCACCTAAGTGGCAGATGATACGCTGGGCTGCAAAAGACATTATTTATTACTATTACAGATATTGTTAAAATTCTCCAGATGTTCAAATGGAGGCCTTCAAGATATTATATTAAAAAGTACCTAACTTTTAGCAGAAGCTTAAATAGCCCATTTCTATTTCAATGGAGAGTAGGTGCTTAGTGGAGGTGATTATAGGAGAGACTTGCCTCAAACTCTTTGGCACATATAATTTTGAATGTGTAATGCCATCTATCTTATTAGGAAATTGCTTTCTAATTTTTCCTCATTTTGCTTCTACGATGTAAAAAAATAAATCAACATAAAAAGATTTTCAAAAACTGCCAGCAAAAGGTGATATACCTGAGATATGAACAAGTCTAATTGCTCTTGCATATATTTGTGATTACAGCAAACATCTTGGATTGAGGGTGAGGTAATGGTACATTTTTTACTAATTTAATACTGAAAATCAGTTTTCATCTGGCTGTCAGGCGATGAAATTTTGTTCTTCTGTGCTGATCTCTCTGTTGATGTATTATGACATAGTCTGTCAACATGAGTAGATATGTGAAAGTAGATGGGGTGACTGAGACATACAACCTGGATAGAGCTTTTCTTGAATTTTAAGCATGTTATCCTGTTTAGGTACAACAAGGAAAGCTGCGCTGGCATTTAGATGCCATTATTTTTTTCAATATAATTTAAGCCCAAACAAAACAGGTGGACTATCACAAGGCTGGAAAGTTGAATAGTGAGCCAAACCCAAAACACATACTTCCCAATACTTTTTATAAAGTTCTTTCACATCTTAAGTTAAGAACCTTTAAAAAACAATTCCTGACATTTTCAAAATATAAAAGTCTCCAGATAAAGTGGAGTAGTCAACGCACGCACATATGATGATTATACGTAGCCATTTACTCCCAAATTAAATAATCCCGCAACTGCTACATGCCTTTATTGTCACAGATGCTTTCATTGTTTGGGGTTAGATAGCTGGATGATATCAAGGCACATGATTCTGAAGTTAGGTAAAGCAGCTATGCCTGATAGTTTTTTTTTTTTAATTTAAAACCATACTAAGAAATGTTACGAAAAAGGGATGTATATTTATCTAGAACCTTACATTTTAAGCATTATCTTTTACCCTTTAAAAATACTGAAGTAGTGCTCGTTTCAGCAGCACATATACTAAAAATGCTGAAATAAATAAATTGCAAACCTCCTTTTCATTTTATGTTTTCATTTGGGGAGTAGGGATTTTTAAAAAATCATCTTTAAAAAGCCACACATTGGGATTTTTAATCCCAAACTGTAGGTGATGGCTATAATTCTTTTGTATTTCAAATGTAAAGATTTTATAAGCATTTCTACAAATAAAAAATTGCATTTCAAGCATTGCTACTATGTTGTCATACATCTCATCTTTTCATCTTAAATACTGAAAAATAAGAGATCCTTAATCATTATTGAATTCTAAAGAAGGCTTCATTTCAAATAAAGTATGAATTTTGATCTAGAGACACAGAAAAAAATCTTTTGAGATCTATACTTCAACTAATTTGTTAATCTTGTGCCACTTTCAGCATTTGTCACACATAGAGACCAGGAAATTGGCTCCGTCTCATTCTAACTCTGTATTGAATTAAAAACCTCTACTGCAAAGAAGAGCACGATGTGGGGAAAGAATAAATTTAGTTCTTTCTTTAGTAATGCACATATATTTCCATACATTTCACATCCTAAGGGAGCCTATGAATGCATTCAATAAATACAAAACTATAAAGTATAATTCCAGAAAAGGGAGATCTTTTTTCTCCCCTTTCTTTCTGGTTTTAATATACAATTTTAAGTTGGAAGACTGAAAATTAAATATTTCTATCCACTTTACTGTTAAAGCAGACACCTTCAGTGTTATAAATAAATCAAGAATAGTGAATCCTAGCTTCTTCTGCCACTTAGAATTAGTACATTAAAACTTTAAAAAGGAAATATTAGCAAGTAGTAAACTGAGAAAAATGCTCAGATGCCATTTGAATTGCTTAATTCATTAAAGTCCATGTTCTTAAATTTAGTAGACATTGTATGTAAGCCACTTATGTTTTTACATTCAAAGGTGAGTCTGCTTGTACTTGAAGTTTCTGAACTGGCAGAAAAACTGACTTTCAATAAACTGCAATAATAAATAGATAGACTTAAAGAATGATTGTGTGAAAAAAGAAATCTGCCCCATAGATAAAGGAAATGATCAATTCTCACTAAAGAGGTAGACCTGCTGTAGTTTGAGTTCATGCTATTTGTAAGTGTTTGAATCTCTGACTATGTTCTAGAAGACAGTGGAATGTAGCAGATTTATGAAGGTAGTACAAAAACAGAGCTAGCAAAGGCTATGGCACACTCGTTCAAAAAAGCGGTGAGTTGAAGGTTTCTGAGTTACACTGATGAATATCTACATGAAACTGTAACTTGCTAATTTCTTTGAGGAGTTATCTTCTATTAAGTATTTTATGGCTACTGAAATATACATATCTATTTTAAAATATATCAATAATATTGATATCCTATTTGCAAGTATTCTGTTTCACAGTTTTGGTTAAAAATAATTTTTACTTATATACTGATATATTCTAAATACTTTAAAATTAAGTTAGCAAATCAAGACAGTTAAGGACCATGCTTCATAATATTAAAAATGCATGACTCAAATGGTCCAGTAGTATTAAAGTATTTTGAAATACTTCACACTAAATTATAAAAGAGGTTGAAAGTTTTTGAGGTCTCAAAATACTTTTGTTCAAATATAAGTGAATAAATACTACAGCACTACATCATAATTAGTAAACTAAAATTTATTATTTTGCTGTCTTTTTCCTTTTTACAAGTGGTATTCATCATGGTCTTCACTTGAATCATCTATCTGTGTTTTCCCTTATTTTGAAAGAATAGTGAAATTCAGGATTAAATTCAGGATTTAAACTGTGAGCCAACACATTTATAGATTTCCCCCCAATGGGAAATCTTATTTGTGCATTATCAGCAATGACAGAGAGCATGGCACAAACTTATATTCATCTGCTATGCATTTCTGAGTCCTCTCACTGCTATTCCTTGCTGGCCCTGCTCTATTTTTATAATTGTTCGCAGCGTTACCATTCATACTTCAGAGAACTACAAATTGTCGTCTCAAGAACCACCAAGTCATTTATATACGTATTGTCTTCCCAAGACCTATGAATTCATTTATAGATGTATTTCCATTTGTATTTATGGAATACAAATTAAATTCCATATATTTAATTTGATAATTAAATGTTTGGGAAAGTGGGAGTCTTACATAATTACATAACCTAGCATCGGGCAAAGCTGCTGCAAAAGATCTTGAATGCACCCGAGTTGTGTTTCCTGTTGCCTCACAGGCATGTGAAAGCCGACCATGAAAAAGGAACGCTCCAGGAGAGCTGATTGATAACCAACTCGATGGATTGACAGATTGCCACCTTGGCAAAACAGGGGGCTCAGACCTGGCAATGATTGGGAGGCTTGCCCTGGACTGGGCAGTGTTTCCTTTTGTTGTCTACAGGGTGCAAGGCGTCGGGACCAACGTGAAGACAACTAACAGCCTCACAACGCAAAGCTGCAAGACGACTGAGGTGACCCCCTTCAGATGCTCATTGTGTGCTTCTGTTGCCCTTCAATTTCACTGCTTGGGAATGGGGTACTTCATGCTAGGAAGACGGGAGTTCCTGGAAGCCCCACTTATGAATTATCTTGTGCCCCAACTGCTTCGGGGCATGAACATTTTCTAGCAGACAGCCGCTGACAGATTGTGAAACTTTGACTCATAATGTCAGGTAACTTCAAATTCCAACCTAACTTTTGAAAGTAATTTTTGAGTCTCTTTGGGGAGGGGAGTGGGGACTGGGGAAGGGGACTTAGAAAAAACTAGTGGAATGTATTTGAAACACAAATGCCCACTCTTGGCAAAGCTCCATAGAAGCCCCAAACAGTCGCCTGTGTCTAGTCATTATCTTTCCCTTTCAAGGAGCATCACAGGAAAGGGGCCCACTTGGAATTTTTATCATTTCATGAAACAGCTAATTTGTTAGAAGTTTGTGTTTTAGAAGTCAGAATAGCAAACCTGCGGAAGGCAGGACCAGTATGCTTTTAGCCACTAAGGTAGACCTCTCTGACTGTTGGGATGCAAAGCTATGGTTGACATTATGGTGTGCCCTCAGTGTGCATATGGCATTCACTCAGGGCGAAGTGCCTCATTTACGCCGTCACTTTTGCCCTCACAGCTGACCTCTCAGTGGAGGCACTATGATCACTCTCACGTACAGATTCAGAAAATAGAGGTACAGGTTAAGTCACTTGCCCAATGTTAAACTTGTAGAGCAGGTAAGTACTACAGGTGAGACCTAGCCTTTTGTCTGCATGTTGTTGTGACGCATCTCTCACAAGGACTTATAAAATATATGTGGTAGGGGTGAAAGAATAACAGTCATCTCTTCTCATCTCCTAGCTAAGACAGAGAAGACCACAAACTTGCTTCAGAGAAGCCCTGGTGATACCGTTGTGACCTGCTGGACTGTTAAGCACAACGGCAGTGACTGGACATCACCAGATGGGACTCTGTATTCCCCTAGGCGTACACAGGGGCTGTTCTCCCATGCCTTCTAGGGATCAGAATGGACTTAGCGGCAGTAAGAACTTTGGACAGAATCTGCTAACTGTGGTTTAGCAGGGGCACAAATGCCTGGAACTCTCAGTACAGATTGTCAGACTGTTGACGGTGGCAGGATTCTATCTTGAGGCTCCTTTTTAGTGACTTGGCATCTAAACTTCCAGCATTTTCAGTGGCATGAATCAACCAATGGGTTTAAACCAGATACACACGTCTAGTACAAGTCAAACAGTTTATGTGAAAGTATCTATTTTAGAGTACATGTTTCTGAAAAACTAATTGGTATTACTGATGGTGTGCACCTTTATAGACTGTATTATACATTTTTTTAGCTGTGGTTCATGCATTTCTATGCCATTGTCTGAGATTAAATATAAGCCTGTGATGCTGTGTGGGAATTTGCTGTTTTTTTTTTGTTTGGTTTTCACTCCACAGCTCAGATCCGAGATATAGCTTCTTAGACTTTGATTAATGATTGCTTCGATTACCTCTGTTACATTTATATTTGTTCAAAAAACCTTTCCTTGAGAATTGCCTATTTTACTTACAGATAAAAGTTGCAGATGATGTAAAAGCTGACCACACTCTTCAGCCAAGCCCAACTAGGTACACAGTTGAGGCTCTTATAAGGGTTTTGCTTCATTAAGAATATTATTGAGTTTACTTATGGCTAGAGAGCACTTTACAAATACTTGTGCTCAATACAGGTTAATCAAATAAATAAATAAATATCTACCTTGATTATAATCAGATGTAAGGGGCTATATGTCTTTGATTGCTACACTGGCCAGTGACATTTATTAAGCTAAAAATAACTTTCTTTTTCTTTTTGTCTTTTCCTCAGGCATCCATGAAGATGGGGATATAGGCAAATTACACCATCACTAGCACCTGTAATGGAGAAAATAGGTCAGAGAGGCAGGCAATTATTATTAAGCAAACAATAGAGCAAAGTACATAAGAATGGAAGCTCTCGCTTCAGTGGAATGGAGGTTGGAATTCCAGCTCCAGTTAATATTCTGTTGTGACCTGTACCAATTATTAACCTCTTCAAGTCTAGGTTTCCTTTTCCATAAAGTGGGGATGGTAGTGCCAGAAAGACACTCATGTCAAGAGATGGTTCTTGAATATTGTGTGAAAATGCCCAGGACCTGCCTGCCACTTTGTCCATATTAAATAAATAGTGTGTATCATTATTCATTTATGGAGGACTTGGAAAGCTATTAATGTATTTGTTTGCTCTTTGAAAAAATATCACTTAGCAGGTGACGCTAATAAAATATAATTTCACATGCAGAATTTTTTTGGGGGGGGGCATCACTGCTCTCCGGCGGTGGGAGTAGGAGGCCCAGCCCCACTGCTGGAATTGAACCTCCGTCCCAGTGGGCCGCAGTCCCGCGCACAACCACTACGCCACCGGGGCTCAGCCCTACATGCAGAATTTTTTTATGCAGAATATTTTGCATCAAGAATTTTCTTAAAAATCAAGGTATAATCACATCTGAGAAGAAAATCTGTTAAAGCAGAGCTGTATTTCAATCTACATTTTACTACATATACTGAGTTTGTCAGTAGAAAATCTTAAACGATCTTAGTTTCCTATATGGAAGGGACTAAATCAAATTTGAAATGAATATAATTTTCATTTTATAATTAGCCGTGGATTAAAATTTTGAACAATTTCAGTAGCGACAATGGTGAATGAGATGCTATTTCTATCCTTAAGAAATTACAGTGTAGCAGAATAATGATTGACTTGAAATCTTATTTAAGAACAATAAAGGGAAAATTAATTCCATTTAAATGAATATATATGAGGAACTCCTGAGAATGCTCTGCCTTTTAAAACCCTTGTAGTTTCTGCATGTCTCTATTGTGTATGTATATGTGTGGTTACATGTGTGCGTTCCTGAACTGAGAAAACAAAAGGGTCCCCCCCCCCACCCCAGATGACAACGCCCTCTTTGGACTAAGAGAACAAGTGCTTTTCTTCCTAGCGCTTAAGTGAGGATACCATTTCCCTGTAGGGACAATTACGTGCAAGCATAAACCGACATGCAGGACTCCTATAACACAGTCATGTAAACTGCACCGTATTTTGTAAACAGCAAAATCTATTCAACAAAGTAATATTTCTGCTATGTATTTTGCATCCTTTCATTTTTAACTTTTCTGCTTTCTTTCAAAGTCCACTGTACAGTTTCAGAAAAAGGAAGGAAGGAAGGAAGGAAGGAAGGAAGGAAGGAAGGAAGGAAGGAAGGAAGGCAAAGTCCCCCCAACCCCTTATTGCTGACAAATAACAAATCTCCATCTCTCCCTTGTCCTTTGACTTGGGTGACTTGTGCCCTGGTGTGTGACCACAAGGCGCCCTTTCTCTTGACAGTTACAAGCAAGGTCTCGAGGCTTTGACGGACCGTGAGCACCGTGCAAATAAGCCAGGGTGGTCAGAGTGATTTGGGCAGCAGAACGGTAGCTGTGTGGGGCACAGGCGAGCTGTCCTGAGCATGTGGGTGAATGAGACAAAGGGAGAGAGGATGCATAGTCATAAATCTTCTGCCCGATTTCACTCAAGAATGAAATGAATTAGATGAAACACGTGTTTAGACTTCTTAACTTTTACAACGGAATGTAGAGCTTTCCATCTGATAGAGAAAACAGCATTCTCATGCCAGATTGTTGCTGGAATTAAACCAAATATCCTGTCAATCAGCTACATTTTAACAATTTTTGTTTGTCCCTGAGAGACATTAGGCATTACTCTCTGTTGTTATTTGGTGTTAATGATGAAAGCTTACCGGACTGCCATGTGTTTTCTCAGGTGTCTTCTCAGGGATATGAGGGAGGGGGGTCTTGAGCAGAATTCCAATGCCCTCTATGCCAAGGCTAATGGGACTGAATAAATATTTTCAAAGTCTTTTGAAAACCACTTGTTCACAAAGTCCAAGTATGCCTGTCTGATATGGTTAAGAGACAGAAAGAACTAGAAGAAAGAGACAGGGCAAATATGAACAATGCTTTGTTAATCTTATTTGGTCTTCTCCTTAGCAGATTTTATTTAGCCATATTAATCACATATCCTGGGTGCCTACATGGTGCTTGAAAAAGACAGACTCTGCAGGACAAGAGGCATAGAGCATGAACAAGCCTGGAAATCATACATCTTAATTGTAAATTAGAGCAATTTCTCCATAATGTAAAGTATCAGGTAGAAATGTCTAGAAGAGCCAAACCCTTAGTTGTAATTGTTTAGATCTCCATTATGTCATAAGCATATTTCTGTTATTCTGAAGTTTTATTAATTTTTATGGCTGCATGCATTTTAACTTGTACCATTAAACTAATAGACTGCTTCTAAAGTTTTTATGGAGTGCATTAGTATTTAAATAGCAAAAAAAATGAATTAAACTTCAACAACCAATAGTGAAATAAATCATATCACTGATATATAATAGATGGTTATGTACCATTACATTTTAGCAAAAAAAAATTTTTAATGACTTAAAACTGCTTAAGGCCATACTAAATAAAAAGGCAGTATTAAATTTTTAAAAAGTAAAGAGGATTGCATTAGTCAGACAGACACATTTATGTTTTGAGCTAAAAAGTACCACATTTGCATATGTAGAAAGATATGAAGGGTGAAAAGATTACTGTGAAAAGGGGCAGGGGGTCAGATCTGACCTCCGCAAGGTACACAAGGGAGGAGAAGTTAGCTCTGTACTAACTGGAGGCCAGTTGCCAGGAGGCAGAGGTCAGACATGCTGCCAACCTCTATCCTCTTTGACCCTGTTCTGACACCAGCTTTCCCCCCACCCCATGACACTCTACTTCTCTGCTGAGTTCGAGCATCCATTGCACTAACAACATGGGACAGACCGACGGCACTCACAATTTTGGGGGTATATGAGGGACGTTAACAACTTACAAATGAGGAACAGTAAACAGTAAGGGGATACTTAGTGGTCCAAAGGAACAACTCTGTTCAGCCAGCAGCCAAATCTCTCCTCCTCAGCCTCTGAGTCGTGTGGTGGTCTCTCGGGCCTGGTCCCCTGGACCAGGGAGTCTCTTCTCCTCCAACTCACTGTCTCACCATTGCTTCTGATTCCAGGACACCTCTCCTCTACTCTCAGGCCTCCCCTCTCCTTTCCTGAAGCTGTGTCCAAGCTGTGCCCTCTGGTGCCACTGGTCTCAGTTTCTACCATTTTTAGAAAGGATTTCAAACATACTGCACAAATGGTTCTTGTTCTTTGCTAGTCCTGGACATTGTCTCTGTCTGCATCCACAATGGCTCTCTCATGCCAAGAAGAATGACTTAGCTCAGAAGGGCTTTTTGTCTTCAGGTGTTAGCCCGTTCGTTCTGACTCGTAGCCACTCCGTATATAGCGGAGCACAATCACTGGTCTGCCTGCCCATTGTTGCAACACCATGCTGTGTGCGCCCTGTTTGTCGAGGGTTTTCCTCTTTCCCTCTTCATCAGGCTACTGCTCCGCTTCATCTTCTCCACTAGCATAATTTCCTTCAAAATGGGGCTATAACCTTGGGCTTCTCTCTCACTGCCACTGAAACAGTTATTAAAAGCATAACCACCTTACAGATGGGAAGACTGGTCCCTGTGGGGTTCCCTGTCTGTAACTCTTTTTTTTAATAGGAGTTATCGGAATAAAGTTTTACGACCTTGACATTGGCAATGGATTCTGTTTCCCCCTAATCATTTTCCTGGGGACTCATATAGCTCTTATAACAATTCATACATGTATCCATTGTGTTAAGCACATCTGTACATATGTTGTCATCATTTTTTACACATTTTCTTTCTACTTGAACCCTTCGTATCAGCTTCTCATTTCCCCCCACCCCAATGAATCCTTGATAATTTATAAGTTATGATTATTTTTCATGTCTTACAGTGACTGCTGTCCCTTTTCAAGCATTTTTAATATCTTTTGCCTTCCTTTTCCTAAATTAATTTTACTCTCAATTGCTACTCTTCAAGGGATAAGATTTTAGGCTAAAGATTATTTTAAACTGAAAATAATATTCAATGTTCAGATTAATTTAGAAAATTGCATGACTTGCATACATTTAATAAATTAATAACCAAAATTTCAACTGATTTTTCTTACCTCAATCAATAGACGTCGATAATCCTGATGGAAGAATGAATGGAAACACCACCCTCACACTCTTGGGTCTCTGTTTTTTTTTATAATAAGGAAGCAATAGCCATCCACAGACATGTCAACATCTATTTTCCTTGTGTTGCTAATTTTATTCATGAATGTTTCACCATTTGAGGGAGTAGTTCTTCAAAATACATATATATATATATATTTAATTAACCAGTTTTAGACTACTTAGATCAATGGATATCTTGATGAAAGAGCTTAAATGCTGAAAAATTATGGTTTAACATATTTAACAACACCTGAGATTTCATAAAGTATCCCTGGTGGTGCAGTGGATCAAGTCTTAAAAAAATCATTAACTCAGATGAGGCTGTATGATCCCATAAAGATTTTCAACCTCAGAAATCCAAAGGAGCAGTTCTATTATGTCTTAGAGCAGTGGTTCTCAACCTGTGGCAGTTGAACAAACATTTCACAGGCAGTTGAACAAACCCAATTCATAACTGTAGCAAAATTGCAGTAAAGAAAAAGCAATCACAATAATTTTATGCTTAGGGTTGGGGCCAACACAACATTAGAAACTGTATTAAATGATCGTGGCATTAAGATGGTTGAGAACCACTGCCTTCGAGGGTCAATATGAGGCAGAATTGATCCATAGCAGTTTTTTTCTTCCTTTCATTGTTCTATATTTCATAATGATAAGTAGATGAAGAGTGGGAAGATTGTCAGGAATAATTTGTTCTGGGTTACAGGTCAGTTTTTAGGAAAGTAGATCTAGTAAATGTCAAAAATTCAGGAATTTGAATAGCTCGAGGGAAATAAAATTTCAGTAATTAGAGTCCTGCGGAAAGTTTGCTGGCATGCAACCTTTCTCTGTTGCCATTTTGTGTGTGACCTTCCTTTTCAGTTTATGAAGTGCTGCCAAGTCAGTGGCTTGAAGAAAGAGAAGTTTGTTGTCTCCTTGTTCTGGAGGCTAGAAGTCCAAGTCAGGACCATGATTGTGATGGAAAGTTAAGAGAGAAGCTGTTGCAAGTCTCTCTTCTGGTTTATGATGATCCCAGCAATCCTTGGTATCTCTTGGTTGCCAGCTTCTTCTTTCTCCATTGCCACCAGCCTTCTTCTTCGGTGTCTCCAGGACATCTTTTCTCACCTTTGTAAGTCAGATTGCTTAAGAACCACCCTATTTAATGACTTTTTGCTAAGTGTCCTTGAGTCTAGTTCCAACTCATAGTAATTCTATGCACAACACAAGGAGACGCTGCTGGTCCCACAGCATCTTCACAGTCATGGCTATGTTCAAGCCCATGGTTGCAACAATCTATCTCGTTTTTCACTGATATTTTATTTTACCAATCATTATATCCTTCTGAGGATACTGGTTTCTTCTGCTAACACTTCTAAATTGCTTGCAATGAAGTTTTGCCATTTGTGTCTTTCAGGGCAGGCATTGTACTTCTTACAACACAAATTTGTTTGTATCTCTAATAGCCTTTGTCAGCAATCTAATTCTATGGCATCATTTTCTTTCAGTCTTTTGTAGTCACCCTTCACTTTTTGTATGCACATAAGACAACTCAAGATATTCTGTCTTTGGTTAAGCACTTCTTAGTGATACATTTTGCAGCACATCTGCCCATTGTTTGATTTCTTGTTTGCTACTATAATGAATGTTGATTGAAAATGAAATTCTTGAGAATTTCAATCTTTCTTCTATCATGACGTTGTTTCTTGCTCTAATTTTAGTTGTTTTCCTTTAAATTGAGATGTAATCCATAATGAAAGCTTAGTTTTTAATCTTCATCAGTGAGTGATTCAAGTCTTCTTCACTGTCAGCATGGTAGAGTTTTGGCAAGTCAATGACATACAACGACTCTATCCCTGCATTTCACATACAAATCAAATCAACTACATTTGTGGAAAGAGATAATGGAGAAATGCAGCATCATTAGATAGAGAAAGATCAAGGAGTTGACCTCAGAACAATCAATTGCACATATGCAAGTTGAAAGTTAAGCTGAAGAAAATGAAAGTAAGTTCATGAGAGTAAAAAATTACCTTGAGCGTATCACATTTTGAATTTTGAGACCTCCTTAAGAGTAAATTAGATGTATTCAATACTAGTCTCCCTAAATAAGTTGTGGAGTGACATCATACCTGAAGAAAGTAAAAGATCAACAAAACAGTAGAAGAGAAAGAAAAAGATGAAAATGGAACTTCCTTGTGAATGTGGATTAGCTAAAGCAAAAGGAAGAAATGGTGAAGCTAAAAAATTGGACAGAAGATTCCAAAGGGTGTTCTAAAAGACAAATGATGACAATAAAATGGAACGTGTAAATCTAGAGTTGGAAAACCCAAGGGAAAGCTCATATTTAGCATCACTCAAGCTTAAAGAAACAAAGGAAAATACTATATTTGAGTTATGTTATTGAAGAACTTGGTGGAAAAAATATACCATGATACAAGAACTATCGAAAAGAGATTGAGGAAATATACAGACTCACTAAGCCAGAGAGATTTGATCAACCTTCAGCTGCTTCAGAAGATAGATGTGTTAGGCTGCGTTGATTAGAAAAACAAATCCAGAGACACTCCTGTGTCTATAAGAAATAGCTCTATATAAAAGAGCAATTATATATTGAGAAAACATCTTCGCCCAATCCAGATCAAGTTCATTAGTCTGACATTAGTCCAATGTCTGATACCAGTGTAGAAATTCCTCTTCAGATTCATGCACCACATGCATTGACACAGTAGGTGCAAAGTCTATTGAATTCAGTGCTGGTGGAAGCACCTCAGGGCTGGTGTGAGTCTCCACATGGCTCCTCCAGCTGCAGGGCCCTGGATCCATCAGAGTAACTCCATGTGGCTTGCCAGCAGGAAGACAAAGCAGAGAGAGTCTCTGGCCTCCTGTGAGATATTTATTGGCTTCACACCTCCAAATGAAGTCATCAAGCTATGATCTGATTGCCAGGTTAGACTCCACCCCTTCTCAAGTTGACAGGAGATTATCACAATCTCCTGTGTGCCACAATCGCACATAGTTAAGAACCACTAGAATTGAGAAAGAAGACCACGCTTCACTAAAAGTTTTGGCAAAAAAGAAGACTCCAAGAATTTGAGTCTCATATCAATTGAACTTATCAATTGAAATGTTTCAACAAGCAGATGTGGTGCTAGAAATGGCTCACTAGTCTATTCTAAGAATTAGAAAGACAGTTACCTACCCAACTATCTTTGGAAACCTTTTGGATGAATTCCAAGGTTTCCTTGATCTCTGAAACTTCTACCCCGTCATTAGATTCTACCAACTAGTACTGTCACTTCACTGACATAGAGTTTTGGGGAAACTTGGATGAACTGGTATTCTTTTCAAATTCAGCCTCTCAATGTAAGTCAAGTATGCCAAGGACCTGTTCTTCCTGCTCTGTTTTTAGTCTTCTATCTGTGTATCTATGTATTCACCCATCAAACTGGCTGTCATATGTATTTAATATGCTTCTCAAGTAATTCTAATGCTTTTTTTTTTGTTTGTTTTTTGGGCATCACTGCTCTCCGGTGGTGGGAGTAGGACGCCCAGCCCCACTGCTGGAATTGAACCTCCATCCCAGTGAGCCGCAGTCCCATGCACAACCACTACGCCATCGGGGCTCAGCCCAATTCTAATACTTTTGAAGATTAATAGAAGAGTCTTTTCTTAAGGGATGCTAGAATGTACTTAAACTTATTACTACTCTAACATAGAAAAATATGATTCCTTACCAATGCTGCATAGTTAGAGATTCTCAGCCAAAATGATTAGGCCAATGCATATCTTTCAAACGTGTATACCCACTTGTTCATGTGGATTGTTTTAATATATAAGGTTAAGTCAAAAGTATTGCTACAAAACCAAAAAATCATTTACTAACAAAATATCAAAGGTGACACTCTTATATTTTCAATGTGTCCTCCATCTAGGTAGGCTCTTAATAAATAGCCATTGACAGGCATTATCAAGCAGAAGCCACTGAAGAGGCAAGTAGGAAAAATTGAACAATAGGAGAAAGGATACCAGAACTTGAATCATGGATCAGAATTACTTTTTGGATGTGGCATCTCTCAGTCACATCCTGCCTTTTCTAGTTACAGAGGAAGAAGGGATTCTCACTCTTTTCCTTCCCAAGGATGATTCCTACAAAGCAGAAGTATGACATGCCTCTACCTTCCAATTCTCTTTGCCCTATTTTGACACTGACTGCCCTTCACATGGAATTCTACTCATCTGGGCTTGACATACATAGCAAGGATCGCACTGAACTGAAAGCCAATACTCAAAATTGGAAGCTATGCATCAGATTTTTTGAGGCTGCTTCTTTTGAAGTGGGTAGCTGAGTCCTTTGTTTTCTGCTTCTAAGTCTGAGAGCTCTCATGAGAACTGTCCATTTTAGGTAAGACTTCTGGCATTTGAAATATCAGTGACATAGCTTCCAGCACCACTGCAGCACACAAGCCACTACAGTATGATAGCCTGAGAAGGAAGGTCCTCTAGGAGTTGACTTGACACCATGACTGCAACAAGGAGTTCCGGCATCGGGACAACTGTAAGGATGGCAGAGGGCAGGGTAGTGTTTTATTCTGTTGTGCATGGGGTCCCTGAGGGTTGGAACCTACCCAAGGAAATCTAGCAACAATAAGGGAAGCTGGAGGAACTCTGGTGGCTTAGTGGTTACACATTGGGCTGCTGAATACAAGGTCAAGAGTTCAAAAACCACCAGGTACTCCATGAAAGTAAGATAGGTTTTCTACTCTGGCAAAGAGTTACAGTTCTGGAAGGTCACAGGGACAGTTCTACTCTGCCCTAAAAAGAGTATCCACGAGTAGATGAGTAGGCATAGACTTAAGGGCAATTAGTTTGTGTGTGTGTGTTTGTGTGTGTATGTGTTTTGAAGGGAAGCTCACTGGTCACAAAATGCTAAGGTTACACTTCCTTTCTCTGCAGCTCATCTTCTCAGCCACATTGGCAGGCATATCTCTTTCTGGGCTTCAAATTATTCCTTATCCTTATCCTCTATCGTATGGGGATGGTGCTACAAAGCTCCCTTAGCAGTGATAAATGACGGAGATACTCCACTCAACAAGAGAGCCTCCCACCCAGAGTCTCTCAGCTTTATTCATTGCTTGGTGCAGAGAGGCTGATGGTCTTGAGAAGCCGTGGGTACCATGGTATTTCTGTGCCTTTATGCAGGAATCTTGCTTGTGCTTTACTCCTGCTTCTTCTTTCTTGCTACTTATGGATTCTGACTTTCTGCTTCGGAAATGGTTCATTTTATCCTCAATGGAGTGGCAAAAATGACCAGTCCCCTGCTTCATAGCTCCTATTTGCTTGTGCCTATCCAATAATTTTGTGTGAGAAAAGAGCCATACTAGGTAATTGAATGAGATAGAAAAGCCACACCAAGGGCTGAGCCCCGGTGGCGTAGTGGTTGTGCGCGGGACTGTGGCCCACTGGGACGGAGGTTCAATCCCAGCAGTGGGGCTGGGCTTCCTACTCCCACCACCGGAGAGCAATGATGTCCCCCCCCCAAAAAAAAAAAAAAAGAAAAGCCACCCTAAGTAATTTGTGAAATTGGATGAATCATACATTGTCAATTGACCCTACTGGGACAGAAAGAAGTGGTTGTATTCATAAGAAGGAACTGTTTTATAGGAGTTGTGACCTGATTCACTGCTACTGAGTCAATTCTAAAGGCCAGCCTAAAACTGTCTCAGTGGTTTTCTAAGACTGGAAACTTATGGGAGCAGAAAGTCTCATCTTTCTCCCAAGTCAGTTGTTGGATTTGAACTGTTGAGCTCAGTCTTAGCAGACCAAGCAAAGATGGAACTAAAAGACCATGGGAATGTCCCACAAACTATACCATTGAAAAGCTTATTACAGTACCATTGGATGAATCCAAATTCTTCTATAACAAATACCTCAGCGTTGGCAGCCAGCTGAGAACAGATGATAAGTCAGCCCTTCTGGGCCAAAGAGAGAGCAGCTTTAGTGTATGTATGTGTTTTTGTGTGTGACATTCATCTTAGAAATTAAGATCTTGGGGCTGAGCCCCAGTGACCTCGTGGTTGTGTGTGGGACTGTGGCCCACAGCGTTGGTGGTTCAAATCCAGCAGCAACTCTCCAGGAGCAAGACTGGACTTCCTACTCCCACCAGGGCAGTGATGCCCCCCCCCCAAAAAAAAAGAAATCAAAATCTTAACCTTTCTTATAAATCATAACTTCCTTAGACCAAAGTGTTTACTAATCTCTCATAGAACTTTAAACTTCTCATTAATATATTTTCATTTTATCATTTAAAAAGCTAGATTTGGCACATTCTCAATAGATAGGAATGACTGAGTTCATGCTTATAATGTTTGGTTAAATTAAGTGACCCATCAGTATACTACAAATAAGAGAACTAAGGAATAAACAAAAATGTGAGTATATGCTTAGAGATCATTGATTGCATTCTGTCAACAGGATCATGTGTGTAGAAAAATGAGAATTCTAATTAATCTCTGCCTCCTACAAAATTTAAGACTCTATATTCCAAGTTTTATAAATCACATATGAGAGAGTTTTTAAAAAGTTTGTGGGAAAATAGAGCTAAAAGACTGGAATTTTTCCACAAACTTTTTTGAAATCCCCTCTAATAAGCATATTTAACAAAAACACATTCATTACATCACATTCAGCAGAAGCACAATTCCTCCAAATAAAAGTTTATTATCTTTTCAAAGAAGTGTGGAACAAAGTCTTTATGTAGATACATGTCATGTTCTTAACTTGTGCTTATCTTTAGCAGATATAGCTCTTATACAAACTAATTGTGTCAATTTTGCTCAACCATATAAATGTCCCCAGAGAAATATCAAAGAAAATGATTAATAGAGAGTACAGCTATCAGAACAAAACAGAAAGCAAGGCAGAAGAGAAACTTTACCAAACATAGGATATGACCCACATTTCTGCCTGAAAAAAGACTGATGGAGTATTTTCAATGAAAACATTCACTGAGATAATGAGTGTTGATAGATATTTAGTTAAGGGACAGTTATAAGGCATTTCAGTTGTTGTATAATTTTCAATCTTACTGTGAAGATCCCAATATTTCACATGGAAAATATCAACTTAATTTTATGTAAATGGAAGATAGTTGATCCAGATATCTATGTAAATGTGTTGTGAATTCAAACAAAGTTGTCCTAAGTATGTTTCATTATGTTGACATATATAAAGAGAAATAAAAGTGTATACTCTGATAGGACTCCTAAAGTAATTTTTAACAACTAACTTCTCTCTACATAAGTGCAATGAGTCCCTGGGTGCACAAATGCTTAGGTGTCTGATAATTAGACCAAAGATTGGATGTTCAAAAGCATCCAGAGGTACCTTGAAAAACAAACGTGATCTGTTTCGGGAAGGTCACAAAGGAGACAGTCCTGTGGAGTAATGATCTGCTCAGCATGCTTACTGTCCCCACACAGTGGTGTCACCTGAGCACCACTGGGTTTATCTAAAAGCAAATAAAATCCTTCTGTTGTTTTTATAGACTAGACCGCCCAATTAAACTCAGAAGAAGACCCTTTCTTCTTTACACTTGATCTTAGCCAAAAGACTGAGAAGCGATTGACCCTTTCTTCTTTATCTCATAGAATTTTCCCTATTTTTCTGATGCTCTTTATTTCCAGAGTGTGGTGGTGGATGGGGATAGATAGGGTAGGGATATTTAGTTTACAGTGGGAAATAATGTATTTTGTGACTTGAACCTTTGTGACAGTATCTTTGATAGAGATGACAAGGATAATTATCAAGCACAGGGATACAAACAAATGTTTTTTTTTTAGTGGACATAAACTATCTGCTCAGCTGATTTTCAGAATTTTTCCAACACTGGTCTTTTACTTCCAAAAGCAATGAAAAATGGAAATATCATGAGAGAGAAAGTGAAGAACAATCGATGGCTGCATGCTATAGCCATACATCTATATTTAGACACCACAGTAACTAAGAAGGACAATTTTATAGCCTAAGAAGGTAACAAGAGCTGGGGCAAAATACAGACAGGCACATGGTTAAGGAAAAGACCATCAACCAAAATAAGACAAGTATAATAGAAAGAAGAGAAAGAGAACATAAATCCTAAAAACAAAAATTAAAATGCCTCTCTGAAGACTAACATTAGAGATGGTGATGAAAATGAACAGTTTGTAAGTATAATCTACATAGTAGAACAATGTTTGAAAGCTCTTTTGAGAGACTGAAGATTTTACATTAATTTTGTTGATTATTTTTGTAATGAGATAATATTTACATTCTACTTTAAAATCAAACAAATAAAGATATTGTTTTGCTTGTAATAGCTTTCTTTTTGGCTTAACTCACAGTAAGCATAGTCTGCCATAATTCATATGACTCTTATGCAAAGCTAAATGCATTCATCTATGTGGTTTAGTGATGGGAAATGGAATTAGATATTTCACTTCTAATTCTCTTAAAGCAAAAGGCAAATCAGTTGTGATTCCAAGAAGAGATGAACCATACTAATAAATACATATTTGTTTCGCAATTTTCAGAAAGAATTACAAGTAACTGCCTATAAAAAATCAAATATCAGATCACATTTATTTGTTCTTAAAAAAAACATAGAGTGGACACATTTACTTTTGAGGAAAATGCAATAGCAAAAATATTTACATTTTCCTCTCTGTAAAATATGAGGAGCCCTATAGGTGCAGTTAGATAAATATTCAACTGCTAATCCCAACATCGGGAATTTAAATCCACCAGCTGTTCAACAAGAGAAAGTAGACCATCAACACCAGTAATGAGTTAAGCCTCAGAAGCCCTATGGGGGTGCTGTGAGTAATTGATTCAATGACCATGGGTGGGTATATAAAATATAAAGTTAAGGTGTAATTTAAGAAGAATAATCTCATATTTTAGCCATATATAAGTAATTAGCAAACTTTCAGCTTCTTGATTATTGATATGATACCATAGCTTATAGTTTTGTGTTTTAACAAAAAAGATGACTTCTATTTTTAAAATAGATCATATTATTGGGGACTTGTACCTCACTTTTCACAATACATAAGCACCCATACTGTGGAAAGCACCCTCACAAGCCTGCTGCCGTCATCATGATCCAAACATCCAGTCTTCCACTTGAGCCCTTGATATCAGCCCCCGACCCTTCCTCTCCGTCCCTGCTTCCCCCTCCAGCACCAACCCTCAATACTTTATAAATTATTATTGTTTTGTCATATCTTACACTGCCCGATGTCTCCCGTCACCCACTCCTCCAATGTCTGTCCTCCAGATAGGAGGTTATATGTAGATCCTTGTCATTGGCTCCCTCGCTCTACCCCACCCTCCCTCTATCCATCTGGTAAATCTACTTTCACCACTGGTCTTAAGGGGGTCATCTGTCCTGGGTTATCCGTATGTCCAGTTCCCAGCTCTACCAGTGTCCCTCCTCCAGTCTTGCTGGATTTATATGATACAATTGGGACCATGATACTTGGGAGGAGGAAGCCTTCAGGAACTAGAGGAAAGTTGTGTCTTTCATCACTATCTCACTGCACCTTGACTGGCCCATCTCATCCCTGCAACTTCCTTGTTAGGGGGTATCCCATTGCCCACAAGTGGGCCTTGGGTCCCCACCCTGTTCTCCCCCTCATTCGTAGTGATGTGATTCTTGTTCATATCTGCTCCTTTCGACCCCTCAGGATCACACAGTCTGATGTGCTTCTTCCATGTGGGCTTTGCTGCTTCTGCACTAGGTGGCCACTTGTTCACCTTCAAGGCTTTAAGACCCCAGGCACTTTATCATTTGGAAGCTGGGCGCCATAGGCTTCCTTCATTCTGTTTTCCTCTGCACTCTTTTGTCTTCAGCTTTCATGTCGGGAAGATGGGCCATAGCGGTATGATTTTTGTTCTTTAATGCCTCATACCTGGTTCTTTCAACACCTCATGGTTGCACAAGTTGGTGTGCTCCTATGGTGGACTTTAATGAATTAAATGATTTCTTGTTTACCCTCAAGCCTTTGAGACCTCAGGCACTATATGATTTGACAGCCGGGAACCCTCAGCTTTCTTCACCACTCTTGCTCATGCCTCCACATGTCCTCACTGACCCTCTCACAAAAGTGTGCACACTGTCATATGTGTTTTTTCCTGTTTCATGCTTGAGACCTTATCCTTTCGACACCTTAAGGCCACATTGGCTGGTGTGCTTCTATCATGTGGCCTTGGGAACTTCTCAGCTAGATGGCTGTTTGTTTATTTTCAAGTTCTGATATGCCAGACACTATATCCTTTAATAACTGGGTGCTATCAGCTTTCTTCACCACATTTGCTTATGCATCTATTTGACTTCAGTGGTCAATACAGTCTTAACTTCATTGTGCATAGGATTATCATGAACTTGGGTTGATTCAAGAGAAGCTAACAAGAATATCGACATCAATCATCTTGTTCAATTTTAACTCTAATTCTAGAAACAAAGGAGGTGCCAATCTGAGAAGATCATTCTTTTAAATATTCTTTTTATTTCTGTTCTCAGATTTATTTTCTGGGTATTAGAATATTTTGAGATAATATGTCATTGCCTATGTATCATTTTAAGGATCAAAATTTTTAATCAAATGTTTTATTTGAGACTTGGTCAGTATGGTTGAGAAAAGGTCAATCACAAGAATTTTAGATGGAAATTGATTTCAGAGAAAGGTACTCTTTCCATTTGCTTATGGCAGTCAATGACAGTGTAAAAATCTAAAGTCATCAGATGTCTGGAAAAGAATGAATATATAAATCTAGTCTTCATATGCTTCTAAATTTTTGTATGTTAGCAATTTTAGAACATACCTCTGTGTGTTCTCTCAAAAAATGCTTTCCTTGGTTGGATGACAAATCTATCAATTTAGCATTGCTGAACATAAATATAAAGGTGCAAACACAATATTATATGAAATTTCTACATTTAGAGAGACCCATCATGTTTGTAGACTAGTAATTAACAGTTTAATAGTTCTATTAGCATACCATTCATATGCCATCCATTGCCATATTTCAATCATTTTAGAAATAATTGTACATAATTAACATTTTTAACACATTACTAATTTTTACATTTACCTTGGATACAAAGATTTTGTAAGTAGAATTTTTTTGTAAAAAAGGAGACATAAAACATGTTGCTTTATATGCATGTTTGACACTCAGCTTTATTGATATGTTCTGCTTTTTATAAGATGAATGCTATGACAAATGACAGACAAGAGATTGTCCGTCACTATCTCTGTTCTATCTATGTACTGCCAGTAGGCAAAGATTTCTCATTTCATACATCATTTACAACTTGCTACAGTAATTTTACACAGTTCATATCCTTGGTACAAGGCATAGCAATTATCTATACACATATATGCATGCAGGCATACTGAATATGAAAACCATGCAGTTCTATTAAAAGCTCCAAAGTTCACATACTCTAGCCAATAGAAGTCAGGAGAAGCCATCAAGTTATCCAATTAAAAAACTTTTTTTTCCTTTTTACTGATGCCCCATCATGTACCTTTGAAGCAGGTTATTTCAGGAGGTCTTCTTTTAGAAAAGTGTTTGTGATGGCAAAATAATATTTTCAAGTTTTCAAATGACTTTTAAAAATATTCAAAAAGTATATTAAAAGGGAAAATGTTCTTTTCTTATCTACTTTTACTGTTTTGCTTGAAAGATAAAATCTTGCATTTTTGAATAAATTAAAAGATAAAATATTCAGATTCAACAATTTAAACATGAACAGATATCAGCGTTCACCAGCATTTGGTTGCTTTGGAATTTTATTTGTTCTGTAGTTTGAAATCAATGTATATGTCAAAAGAGAATCCATGTCTGTTTTAGTTTTATTTTTCCTCCTTTTACAGCCACTCAAAGCAATGTCTAGATTTGATGGATTATGAAACTGGGGAGTTTTTAAGGATAGGACCCTTCTCCCGGATCTTAAAAATAGCGCACATTTCCCCTTCCCTTTATCAATATTTTTCTGTCCCTTCCCTCTTCCTCTTTTCCAAATCCTTCCTCATCATAGTCTTTAATTCTTATCTTTTGGTGTCAAAAACATTTTTCTTTATTCCCCTCTTTATACTAATGATGCTATAAAATATCTATTTGTTTGTGATTGACTAGCTTTGCACACTGTTCTCTCATTTTGTCCATGTCTTAAGGTGTTTAGCAGACCCCTCATTGTTTACTAAGGATGCATAATACTTGTGGTAGCTATACAATCTGTTGTCAATTTGAGAGGATTAAGAGCGATGGGGTTGCATTGAGCTATCAATCAGGTCACAGCTTGATGACCTCATTCGGAGCCACTAAGGAGATAACTAGCTCGCAGGAGGCCAGACACAGAGTTATTCCCTGGCATACACTGCAGCTGACAAGACAGGTGGAGCTACATTCGTGCTTTGAGCTGGACGAACCACATGGAGACCCTTGCCGGCATGAGATGCTTGCAACATCACTGGATCCACAAGACTTCCCACCTACTGGCCTGCGAGCTTCCTGCATTCCATATCACTGCATGTGTTTTGTGAGTCTGAAGAGAACTTTAGAGATTGGTATTGGACATCGGAGCTAATATTGGACTTTTGGACATGATCAGAACTAGGCCAGGCTGGAATGTTTTCTTAATGTACAATTCCTCTTTATGAAAATTTCATAAACATATGAGTGTCTATGAAATTGTTTCTCTAGTCTACCCAGACTACCACAAAATCCCAGTGGTATGAAAGTTCCACTTTTTTTAACCATTCCTCTATTGTTGAGTTTTTTATTGCGTCTATTTGTTATTTTAGAAATTGTGCCAATAAACTTAGGTGGTCATACATCTGTTCACTGTTTTCCTCTGTTTCTTTATGGTATATGTCAAGTAGAGAAACTTTAGGATCATAAGGAATTTATAGATATATTTGTTTAATGAAGTGTCATACTGCTTTCCATAGTTGTATATAACTCTATCATCTCACTAGCAATGTATCCGAGTTCCAATCTTTCCACATTCTAGCATTTATTATTTTTAAATATTTAAGAATATTTACTAAGCATTGGTGTGAGATAATATTTCATTTTTGTTTTAATTGTATTTCTCATATTGCTGATGAACTAAGACATTTTTCATATGATTGTTGGCTGCCTGGATGTAATATTTTGTAAATTGTCTATTCATTTTTTTGCCCAGTTATTTATTTATTTTCAGATTAAGGCACTTCCATTTTCTATAGATTTTTGAAATCAGTCCTACAGCTTACATATTACTTATAAATATTTTTCTCAATCTTTTGATTCTCTTAACTCTTTTGATATATATAATTGCTGCATTTTAGAAGGTCTAAGTTCTCTAGTGAAGGGTTTTTTCATTATGTCGGACAATGTATTTATTTATGCCTCTTATTAGGGTGCTTAAGTTTTTGCTTATTTTTTCATTGATGGTCCTTATAGTTCTAGGATTTATATATCATTCTAGGATTTATATTTTGGTCTTTTTTTATTCGGTCTTTAATTCATCTTAAATTTGTTTTTGTACATGGAATGAAATTTGGGTATTGTTTCATTCTTTTGCAGGTAGAGATCCAATTTTTCTGGCACCATTTATTAAAAGAGCAATCACTTCCCCATTTAATGCATTCTAATTCTTTTATCAAAATTCATGTGTCTGTAAGTACTTGGTGGTACGCCTAAATTCTCAATTTTAATCTATCAGTCTTTATGTCTATCACTGTACAGCTACCAAATTGTTTTGATTATTGTGTCTATATAATAGATTTTTAATATCTGGGAATGAAAGGTTCACTAATATCAGTCTTTTCTTATCAGTCTTTTCTTTATCCTGGGTTTCTTCACTTTCCATATAAAGTTGATGAATTTTTCCATTTCTTTAAAAAATTGTTCTAGTATTTGGATCAAACCTCCATTGATTCTAGAAAGCTATGGTGGTTACATAATCTGGCATCAATTTGAGATTGAGAGTAAAGGGGTGGAGTCTAGGCTGTCAATCAGGTCATAGTCAACAAGGTCTCTCTGTGGGTATGGCCTTCTCCTGAGGATTCTGGGAATTCCTGTATTCCTCCTTGGAAGTGGGAGGTAACACGCTCTCAGTTCACTTCCTATGAGACATCTCTGTTGAGAAGAAACATGGAGAGACACAGATGGAGCCAGAGAAGCCAGATGGAGTTGCCTGCTAACGCTGAGATGCTTATAATGCCACTGGATCCACAAGACTATCCACTCCCTAGCCTATGATCTTCCTGCACTTGGCGTAATTGTATGTGTTTTGTGATTCTGAAGAGGATTTTATAGACTAATAGCAGACTCTGGGCTAATATCAGACTTATCAATTTGATTTTGGTTGGGCTGGGATGTTTTCTCAATATTGCATTGCTCGGTATAAATGTAAAATTCTTTCTTATACACATATGAGTATCTACAAATTTGTTTATCTAGTCTGCCAGAATAACACAAAAGTGTTTGGGTAATGTTGACAGTCTTCCCCATATTTTATCTTTCTATCCAATGTCAGGAACAGTTTTCCATATGTCAGTCTTTTTGGTTTTCTTTTGGAAATATTCTATAGTTTTCTTTGTGTAAGTCTCTTATTGCTCTGGTAAGATTTTTTGCTACATATTTTATCTTTTGGGTAGCTATTATAAATGTCATTGTTCTTTTAATTTATTTTTTGGTGTCATTTTAATCTTCTTTATATACAAGAATACAATTGACTCATGTATTCTGATCTTAGAGTAATATTGTCAAAATAATAATTTAGTTCCAGAAATTTTTTAATAGAAACTTGGGGTTTCTCTTTCTCTCTCTGTATATGTGTATATATATATATATATATATACACACACACATATACACACACATATATATACATACATACACATATGTATGCACAAATAAATTTAGTTTTGTTTCTTTTTTGTGAATATGCATGTCTTTAATGTCTTTGTGCTCTGGCTAAGACTTTCAGGACTATATAGTAATGATATAGAACAATTCTGACTGATTTCCATTCTGAAGGGGGAAGCTTGCTAATTCCTTCTAATTTTCTTTTTCTCATTCTTTTTCTTTGTTGGGTTTGTGAGTGGATTAACTCCCGCCCCCCAACCTTTTGAAGAAGCAGTTTCTGATCTTGTTGATTTTTTTTCTATACTTAATTTTCTTTCAGATTCATTTATTTCTGCTCTAATGTTTATTTCTAGTGTTTTGCTGGTCTTGTTCCAAATGTTGGAGTGATGGTTTAAGATATTTATACTAATTCTTCCTTTATGGTTTGTGCACTTATTGCTGTAAACTGTCTTCTGAGTACTGATTTTGTCATGTCCCAAAGATTTTAGTAAGTTGTAATTTTGTTATTATTTATTTCAAGGAAATTTTACATTTCTTTTGTTTCTTATTTCTGAAATCACTCAGTGCTTTCTAAGTAAAGTGTTCCCATGTATTTGACTTTCTGGAGTTGATTGTCCTATGTTTGATTTCTAGTTTCATGGCATTGTGATTTGAAAAAAATAGTTTGTAGTTAATCAATGTTTTTATGTTTATTGATGCTTGCTTTATAGCTCAAAATGTAATCTATTCTTGAGTAGGTCCAATGTGCAAGAAAAATGTTTAATAATTTTTTGCTGAATGAAATGTTCTATATATGTCTGAGAGATCGTTAGTCAATTGTTGTCTAGTTATTTTGTGTCTGTGTTAATCTTTCTAGTTGATTGATTTTGCTCATTAGTGATGTATTTTGTTTTTTGTTTTGTTTTTTGGGAATCACTGCCCTCTGGTGGTTATGGAAGCTACCCAGCGCTGCTCCTGAGAGCCGCTGCTGGATTTGAACTGTCAAGCCTGCAGGCCTCAGTCCCGCACTCAACCACTTGTGCCACCAGGGCTCAGCCCACTAGTGATGTATTTTAAGTCCCCTAGTTTTACCATATTATGACCAATGTGTATCTTCATTTCTATAGTGATTTGATTAATATATTTTGAAGGTATTTCATTGATGCATAAATGTTAAAATGTTTATGGCCCACTTTATCTCTTATTGTGGTTTTTATTTTGATGTCTATTTTTTCAGAAAGAATATTACTACTTCTTTTTCATCTGATTACTTAATATATTTTCCTCATCCTTTGATTTTTAGTCTATGTTTGTCTTTTTATGAAAGACCTGTTTCTTGCAGACAGTTCCCCTTAAAAATTTTTTATTGGTGGCTCTTACAATCCAAGCATCAATTTTGCCAGTCACATTTGTGCATATGTTTCTAACACTATTTTCAAAGCATTTGCTTTCTACTTGGGTTCTTGGTATCAGATCCTCTTTTTACCCTACCTTTTCAACCTCTCACCTTTGTGAACCTTGATAAATTAGAAATTATTATTGTTTTCAAATCTTACCCCATTGCTGTCTCCCCTCACCCATGTTCTTTTGATCATCTGTCTTGGGGAGGTAGTGGACTGGGGTATTATACACCAATCATTGTAATTAGTTCCTCCTTTCTCCCCTTAACCCCCGACACTACCCTACTCTCCTAGAATCACTATTACCATTATTGCTCCTAAGGGTTTTGTATGTCCTGGATTCAATGTGCTGAGAGCTTTTATCTGTTCCAGTCTAGTCCAGTAATATGGAACTGGGGTCATGATAGTGGGGGTGGGGGTGTCAGTGGGGGAAGAAATAAAGAACTGGAAAGATGTTGTGTGTCTCATTGGTGTCATACTGTGCATTGGCTGACTCATCCCTTGCTTGTGACCCTTCTGTGAGGGAATGTCCAACTGTCTACAGATGAGCTTGGATCTCAACTTCAACCTTCCTCATTTGCATCGATATGATTATTTGTTTTGGGATCTTCTGCTACCATAATACTGAACATATAAATATATGGACATCAACCCATATCTTTATAGTTATAGAAGAATATATTTATATGTGTACATGCCTATATTTATAATTTTATACATGTCCTTTGTCTCATTGTTCTTTCCTCTATCGCCTTTTCCTTTTCTCTTGTCCCACTATTATGTTCAACTTTCATTTGGCTCTCAACAATTCCTTTCAGCTCTACTGTACCTTATCCAACCCCACCATAAATTCTATGCCTTTGTAGGTTTCAATTTTGGATCTCTGTCATTTCCTTGGCCCTAAGTTTGGTGGCTTCCCTCTCTCTTCCCCTGCCCCTCTGCCTCCTCTCCCTTGTATATCCAGCTGTTTTCTCCTGGGCATTATAAATCTTGCCTGTCATATGCAAATAGACCTAGAAAGAAATAAAAGTGGAAGGCATTTCTATAAATAGTTTCAGGTCTGTCTGTTGACCTTTATAAATGTTTTCTGATCAGGTCTGATGAGGTGCCAAGCCATGTCCCCTGGGTCTGCAGTCTATTTTCGGCATTCCTCTGAGACATTGTTCCTTTGATCCCTTTGCTGTTCTGTTGAATTCCCTTCTTGTGTCACACCAGTCTGTGTGGGGTCCAACCAGGTACAATTTTCCCACAGTCTCTCCTGTGCTGTCCGCCATAGCACTGTGATTCAGTGAGATAGTGTGTTAGTCTGGGTGTACTAGAGAAACAAATACATAAACACGCATATGGATATAAGGATAAGGTTTATATACAAGAGAAATGGAACATTGAAAAAACATCCCAATAGTCCAATTCAAAGTCTTAAGTCCAATATTAGCCCATATGCCCAATACAAGTCTATAAAGTCTCTTTCTGACTCTCAACGTCACAGGCCAGTGGGTGCAGTCCCAGCGCTGGCAGGGGTCTCCCCATGGCTTCTCACTTCCTGGGTTCAGGGTCCATCAACAGCATGATAGAAGCAACTCAGTGCCGGCAGGTGTCTCCACATGGCTTCTTCAACTTCGGAGATCTGGTTCCATCAGGGTAATGCTGTGTGGCTACTCCTCGGCTCATCCAGCTCCTAGGATGCTGCCATTTTGTCTTATCCATAGTTCGTTGTCTCAGAGACTGACTCCCAATAACTGGGGAGTTGGCTTCTCATCTCCAAGATTGCAATATTGTGAGATTTCCCAGAAGTCTTAGGAGAAAGTCATATCCATGTAGAGGCCTCATTGGTTATTCAATGGCTATCACGAGATTAACAGGCTTGACTCCACCCCTACATCTCAATCATGAAATTAACATAAGCACATGACCGCTTGGTGTTCAGTGGTGAGATCAGACCTACAGTCTTCTCTGTGCCTTGGTTGCTCTAAGCAGGAATGTCATCCTCACGGCTCAGTGGGACAGGTTGCGGTTCTCTTCTCTTTCTCCCCCTCTCTATCTTCTCCTTTTCTTTTAGTTTGCTCCTATGTGGCTTTGGGCACACCCACCTTCTCTCTTCAGTGCTGTCATGTGTAAAGCATTCTACTGGGGGTGGGGGGTGTCAACATAGCTGGGTTGGTCCTGACCTTGCAATCCTCTCCTTTAGTTTGCTGCTCAGTATGTTGCCCTGAAGGCTTGGTGCACCAGGTTGAGGCCTGGAGATCCTTTCCGTTTCCTGTGAAAATGTAAATAATACCTTCCCTACTCCTTTTTGTCTCTTTCTTTTTTTCTAAAATCCTATTCCAGACTTTTTTAGTTGGTTGCCATATGCTTCCTTGGGTTGGGTTTGACCCTGCCACAGGGCCTGGACCTTGCCTGGGGAATTTGTGCCATTGGTAGCATTTTCCCTTTGCCCACTATATATTTTTAAGCATACTTTAGTGGACTCATGTTGTACTTGTCCTTTTGTGCTTGGCTTACTTTGTGCAGGATAATATCCTTCAAATCTTCCCTTGCGACAATGTGCTTCATGTGTTCATCACTGGATGTGTATGTATACATCAGAGTTTTTTAAAAAAATCTATCCATTGAGGAAATTTAGGTTGTTTCCAACTCTTTGCTGTTGTGAACTGCACTACAATGAACATTGGAGTTCAGGTGTCTAGCATTGGTCTGTTTCTTACTTCTAAGTATATGTCCAGTACAGGTAGTGCTGGATTATATGGTAGCTCGATTTCTATTTGTTTTAGGTATCACCAAATCAATTTCCATATTGGTTGCACACACCTACAGAACCACCAGCAATGGATGAGAGTTCCTATCTCACGATAGCCTCTCCAACAAGGGGTTTTGAATTGGGCTATCTTTGAGAGAGTTAAATGGCTTCTCATAGTTTTTTCAGCTTGCATTTCCCTTATGGCTATTGATCGGAACATTTTATCATAAATTTATTGGCCATTTGGAATTTTTATCCTTCTGAAACTTGTGTTCAGGTCTTTTGCCTACATAATAAATGGGCTATTTGGTTTTTTATTATTGTAGGTGTGTTAGTCCGGGTAGGCTAGAGGAACAAATATCATAGACATGCATATAGATATAGGGAAAAGGTTTATATACAAGAGGAACAAGACATTGAGCCTAGTCCAGTTCAAACTCATAAGTCTGATATTAACCCATGTGCCCTAAATCAGTCTATAAAGTCTCCTTCTGACTCACAAAGCTACAGGTCAGTGGGTGCAGAATCCTGGCGCTGGCAGGCGTCTCTACATGGCTCCTTGCTTCCAGGGTTCAGGGTCCATCAACAGCCAACTCATGGCTGGCAGAGGTCTCCATGTGGCCGCCCCAGCTTCAGAGGTCTGGTCCATCAGGGCAAAGCCGTGTGGTCTCTCTGCCGGCTCCTCCAGCTTCTCAGACGCTGCCATCTTGTCTTGTCCATGATTCATCATCTCTGAGACTAACTCCCAACCACTGGGGAAGATAGCTTCTCATCTTCATGAGGGAATTGTGATATTGCCCAGAAGTCTCAGGAGAAAGCCATGTCCGCATAGAGACCTCATTGGCTATTCAATAGCTACTTCCAGATTGACAGGCTAGACTCCACCCTTACATTTCAATCATAAAATTAACATAAGCACATAACTGCCACAGTAGGCTAACAGAATATTATAGATTTTAGAAATAAGATCTTTGCCTGATGCATCAAGCTAAAGATGCTCTCTCACTCTGTGGTCTCACTTATTAGTCTTGGTGAAATTTTTCTATGTTCAGGTTTTTTATTTTCAGTATATCCCACTTGTCAATTTGTGCTTCTTCAGTGTTTGTGCCCTTTCCTATTTCAGATAGCCTATTTATTCCCTCCACCAAAGTTCTTAGGTTTTCCCCAATTCTATCATTAATGGACCTAATACATTGGTATTCTGCCTCAAATTATCTTTGCATTTGGGTGGAGAGCTCTGAAAATATCTATCAGGCCGAGTTGCCTAGTTGTAGAGTTTAGTTCTGTAGCTTCATTATTAAAATTCTTTCCCTGTGATTGAGCTTTCTTAGAGAGCAGTGTATTAAAGCCACCATGTTTGATTGCCGAACCTGTTATTTCTTTTTTCATCTATAGAAGCATTTGATTGATGGATTTTCTGGGTCTCTCTTTGGGTGCATACACAATTATTATGCTCACTGGTTCTTGGTCTATGGTTCTCTTGAGCATTATAATGCCTCTCCATATCTCTTGTTATGCTTTGCACCTTGTGTCAGAGAATAGGATTGCAACCTCTACTTTTTTGAATGACCTTTGGTTTGGGGCATTTTTCACCAGCCCTTGTTTCTCAACCCCCTTTTTTTTGGTCTGAGAGCTTGAGATGTATCTCTCACAGACAGCACATTGATGGAATGTGAATTCTAAGTCAGTTTGCTTGCCTCTGTCTTTTTTTTTTTTTTTTGCAATTGCAATTTTATTTTCTTTTGTGAAAATAAACAACTGGGAGTTTAAATGGTTCAAAAAACAAAAACCAAACCAAAAAACATTAAAAAAAATACACACAGGAGGCTCAGCCCCGGTGGTGTAAGTGGTTGAGTGTGGGACTGTGGCCGCGGGCTTGGTGGTTCGAATCCAGCGGCCACTCTCAGGGTTTGAATCCAGAGGCAGCTCTCAGGAGTAGCACTGGGTAGCGCCCACAACCACCAGAGGCAGTGATGTCCCCCCGCCCAAAAAAATACACACAGACAAAGTTTGTGAGGTGATGGTCAGGAGGGGACCAGGGTCCTTTGAACTTGGGCCAATTGTGCTAGCTTGGACCCAGGTGACAGAAGCCTGGCCTTGGGGTCAGGTCTGCCACACTGGGGCTGTGAGGGGCCCGGGGGGTGAGGGGGTAGAACACAGACTTCGTCCCCGAGGAAGGGGCAGGCACCTTTAACTGAGAACCATTTCAGACCTCTCTCCTCACGAGACGCCGGCGGCTAGGGGGCTTGGGTTCCGGCGAGGGAAACGGGATGATTTTGGAAGGCAATCAGGCAGGGCATCTGCTCCTGGGCCAGGGCTGTACCTGGAGCAGAGGACGCGGGAGGCTGAGTAGAAAGGCCCCAAACCCAGCCTTGTGGGTTGCCTCTGTCTTTTAATGGATCAGTTCAGTCCATTGGTATTCAGAGCAACTGCATTCATCTG
The DNA here is from genome assembly GCA_004026705.1 of Nesogale talazaci. NCBI lineage: Eukaryota > Metazoa > Chordata > Mammalia > Afrosoricida > Tenrecidae > Nesogale > Nesogale talazaci. The sequence goes on along the minus strand of PVJH01008150.1, from coordinate 38,708 downwards.
TGGACTCTGCAATGTCATCTCATACCTTTGTGTTGGGTCTTTTTCTATCTCCATTCTTATCAGTGCATTCTGCATGGGTTCATTCTTTTCTCTGCTTTACCATTGAACCAACTTTATCTTTGAGGCTATTTTCAATGTGTTGATCTCTGAGTGGAGTTTTATGTGGTGGTCTCTGATTTGTGCTCAGTGAATGTTGTTGTGCTGACCACATAAGTTTGGCACAAAATTCTTAGTTGAGCTGGGTTTCTTTTAATGTATTCATTGAATTTTTCCTTGTCCAGGAAGATTCTTACTTCCCCGTCTATCTTGATAGACAATTTAGCAGAGTAGAGGATTCTTGGGTTGATATTGTTCTCTTTCAACTTCCAGGAGATGTTACTCAATTTTCCTCTTCTTCCTGATGTCTGCTGATAGGTCTGAGCATATTAATATTTGGGTACCTAACCAGGTGGCAGCCTTTTTTCCTCTTAGGTGTTCTTATGACTTTTTCTTTTACCTCAGAGTTGGATACTTTTAGTATTATATGCCTCAGCATATTCCTTTTGGGATTCAGTCTAGATGGTGTCCTCTCTGCTTCCTGAATGGTTGCCTGATACTCATTCATTAAGCTGGGGAAATTTTCTTCCGTGAATTTCCCTGGTATTTTTACAGTTTTGTCTTGTTCTTGACAATCCAATTATTAGAATATTGTTCCTCTTCATAGCATCAGACATTGTTCTCAGCTTTTCTCCAGCTTCTCTGATGACCTTGTTTGTTAAACTCTGCCTGGTTACATATCCTCAAGCCCACTGCTATGATTCTCTGCTTCTTCTAGTCTGTTGGCATAGTCTATTGTTATTTGCTTTTGTTACCTCATCCCTTTACTCTTGTATTTCCCTTTGATATGGGACCTTTATCGTGTCTATCATTTTGCCCCTTATCTACATTACTTCTCTCATATCCTGTATGGCTAAAAACAACCTTCTGTAGATTTTTTTTGGTGGCAGATCAACTAGTGCTTCTTGTATGCATATCAGTAGGTTCATGACTTCCTCTGAAATGTTCTTCTTTTTATTGTTGCTGCTGTTGTTGTTGTTTTGGGCATAATTGTGGCTTGTTGCTGTCTGCATGTTGTTTTGGAGGAACTTGGGACCATTTTTTTTGGGGGGGGGGCATCACTGCTCTCCCGTGGTGGGAGTAGGAGGCCCAGCCCCACTGCTATAATTGAACCTCCGTCCCAGTGGGCCGCAGTCCCGCGCACGGCCACTATGCCACTGGGGCTCAGCCTGGAACTTGGGACCATTTTGTGGGGAGTCAGCCCTGCAGTCTTGTTTGGAAGTTGGTAGGAATGCTTCTGCAGGCTAACTATTATCCTGGGGGATGGGGGGTGTCAAGGTTACCACTTTATCCCAGTGGGGTTACTCTCTCATCCTAGCCCAGATTACATTGTTTGGAGGGAGGATTTGATGGGCCTTTCAGACGTAAGGCATGACAGTAAGACTGTGGAGTGATCTGACCGCAATGTAAAACATCACATTCGGATGGCATTTGGACTTCTTTAGGAATTTGTTTGCAACTGTGAAAGCCTTGTACAGATGGATTCTGATCGTTCTGGTACAGGCTGCAGTCTAAAGGTGAGTATGGGTCCAGGTGTGAGAGCTTGAGGTGCTGGTGTGTGTGTCTGGGGTGGGGGAGAGTCGTAGGCTTGGAAGGTCCATTTGAGGTTAGAGACACTATAGGTGGCAGGGTGCTGCAGAGATGCTACAGCTGTGGCTGTCAGCACCACACTGAGACGGCAGGAGGGTACTTGTTATCAGAGTGCTGTGGGCATGGTCAGGAGAAAGTCATGGTTGGAAGACATGGGCTTGTCAGGTGTTGCCAGCAAGTTGAGGGAAAGTCCTGGGGTGGCAGGAAAAGCCACAAGTGTATTACAGCAGTTTAGTGGGTCAAACCACAACTTCAAGTACCACCCCGAGCAGCTGGAGAGCTTGGGGACCGCAGCCAGGGTGCAGGTAGACCACTGGAGGGTGCTTTTCATGCTTTTCACAGGCTGGCACAGCTCTTGCTCTTGGCCACAGTTTCCTGGGACTCTGCAGCCGGTGTGAGAGTGGGTTAAGGTCGGCTACTGGTTCAAGCAAGAGCTCCGTGCTGTCACAGAGATTAACCAACAGCCTTGGATTCTCTACTGGGCTTTCCAATCTTCCTACTCACTGATCTCCAAAGAGCTTCCAGTGCGGGCTGCCTACCTGGTCGTCATTTTGCCAAAAATTCCCTGTAATAAATATCTTTGTGCTTTTTTGAGGGGGTGCGTATCACTGTCTCTGGTGGTCACGACGCTACCCAGGGCTGCTCCTGAGAGCCACGGCTGGGTTTGTACTGCCAAGTCTGCGGGCAGCAGTCCCGCACTCAACCACTTACACCATCGCCACCAGGGCTCAGCCCCGTAACTTGTAAACAGGTTTTCTTTTTCTTTTTCTTTTTTTTTTTTTGGGCATCACTGCTCTCCGGTGGTGGGAGTAGGAGGTCCAGCCCCACTGCTGGAATTGAACTTCCGTCCCAGTGGGCCTCAGTCCCGCGCACAACCACTACGCCACCGGGGCTCAGCCCATAAGCAGGTTTTCTTACGCATTCTGTTAGTCTTTCTCTTAACTGGTGAATCAAATCCATTTACATATAATGTTGCTATTGATAAGTATGATTTTACTGTGATCAATTTTTTAGGTTTTTTAAAATGGAGGTGATATCTGTTTTAATGTTCATGAGGGTTTTATGTGCTTTACTCCTTTTGTTAATAGACTTTCTTGGCAATACATTCATTTTTTTCTTTGACTCTTACTGCTTAATGTGACTTTGTTTTTTTTCTTTTATGTTTTGTTGCTATTTTAATTTTTTTCCTTGAGCATCAGTTTTTTTTAATGGTTTTTGTCTTCAACTTCCAAAAAGTTTGCTGCCCTTTGTGGATAACACAATGCCTTCTTCATTCTACTATTAATTATCTAATATGTGCCTGCTATATTGTTGTTGTCTTCATTGCAGAAATGTTACTTGTGAATCATTATTTTGTTTGTGTGACTCTCTTTTACTTTATGATTTACTTAAGTAGGATTCTTTCACCACTATAATGTCTTGTATGGCAATTTCAGCCTGCTGTCTATTGTTAATTCTCTGTCAAAAGAACTCCTCTGATTTTTTTGCAGGAATGGTTTTGTTTCTATATTTCCTTTATCTGAACATGACTTTGCATCACCCTCATGTTGGAGGCATAATTTTTCTGGATATAGGAGTTTTAGTTGGCAGTTGGTTTATTTTTTCTCCTTAAAAATGTGTATATATGGTTCTATGGCCTTTTCCCCCCATGGTTTCAAAAGGACAATCTGAATGCATCTTAATTTGTTGGCCTGTATATGTTATTGTTCTCATTGCCTATGCTCCTCTGAAAAGAAGCTATTTTTCTTTAATGTTAGAAAATTTGGCAAATATGTGTTTTGGTGACTTTCTTTTGGGATCGATTCTTTTTGAAGTTCTCTTTTGTTCTGTCATAATACTAAGGACATTTTGCTTGTATAATTCTTCAATTATTTGTTCCACAGTTAACAGTTCTTTCTGCTCTGGGATATTTATAAAGTATAAGTCATTTCTGTTGATAGTGTGTCATAATTCTTATGTTTTCTTCATCTTCATCTTCATCTTCTTTGATTTGTTTTTTGTTCTTGAGAGGCTTGTCTTCTTAATTATCATTCTTGATCCTATCGCTTGAGTCTTTCAATTTTGTTTTTTTAATGTTTAATATAGGTCTTGTATTTTGGAGTTTGGCTTTTGAATTTTTCTATTTGAAGTTGTTAAATTATTTCTAGTTTTTCAATTATTTTGTCAGATTGGTCTTGTAGTGCTCTCCTGAGTTTCAGTATTGTCTCATCCGTATTTTTTTCTCATTATTTTTTCTCTCCACTTCTTTAAAGTAGTTGGAGGTATTTGTTCTAAAGTTCCTATGGAAGGATCCAAAATTTTCTCCTCCCTGACCTCATCCAGGTCTATATTTGTATGTATCTTGGTTGATTGAGTCATTTACTCTCATTTCTGGTTCTGTAATGCATGACACTATCAGGATCCTTGCAGAGATGAGAAAAGAAAAAAAGATACCTCCCCCCAATAAATCTACCCCAATGGAAAAAAAAAACTGCACCATCATGGACTTAATACTGTCTTAGGCTAGAACTACCTTTGTAAGTTTCCCAAACAGTAACTCTTTAGAAATGTAGAAAGTCCAGTCTTTTTCCCCATGGAGCAGCTGTTACTATTAAGTACTGACCCTTGAGTCACTGCCCAACACATAACCACTATGCTACCAGTATATACAGTATATGCTCCAGTATATACATATGAGGGCAAGTAAAAAAGCATTATTATGGAATCATGCTTTCATTAAATGAAAATGTCAACATGCAAAGCGTTTGTTTTTCTATATAGGTAAGCATAGGTTAATACACTTCTAAAAGCAGTGCTTCCATCTTGCTAATCCTTTCCTGAAAAATTCTATGCTCTGCAATTCACACCATGGCTCTTTGGACATGTTCAATTGACTTGAATCATGTTCTTTGAATTTTGAAAAATGCACAATTTTAGAGGCATGAGGAGGCCAGTAAGATTTTCCAAAAAAATTTCTGTGCTAATGTCCACAAAGAATAAGTAGGGATGTTGTAATGAGGACAAATAAATACTTGGAACAACAATTTTGGCCTTTTTCTTCTCTAATTTATTTTTCCTGTTTTTTTAAATTTTCTTTCTAATAATTCTTCCAGATTGACCTGTGTCCTTCCAGAAATTGTATCAAAATTAACCAGTCTCACATGAAAACAAACACAATAAATTAGTGTCTATAAGCTTCTGAGCTGATATCTCCACTTTGAATTTAACTCTCCAATCAGATTCGTTTGTAAACTACTGTTTTCAATTGGACCTTTTTTTAAAAAATAGCATCCTAAGACAAAGACAGCTATATTGCTAAGATAATGTATTTACAACTACTCACTGATCATAGTTTTGTTGGGATAACACATGCATATATGAACTAGAAGTTTAATAGCAATACTTTTTGACTTGCTTTCACAAATGTATGTATGTATGTGTGTATATATGTGTGTGTGTGTATATATATATATATACAGCATGTTCACTAAAGTGTGGATTAGAATTCTAAAAATGGAGAATTCAGTCAAAAGTGACAAAGAAAGGGGTGATATAAGAATTTATAAACAGAACAGAGAGCTTCCAAAAATGCATGCAACTATCTTATTTAACATAATTGCATAATCATAAACGTATGTTCACATATGTCCCTGGACCTTTCTTGTATTTGAATGTTCATAATGAAATCAAAGGTTGACGTATGCTTAGGGAAAGGGGATGAGACAGCCTGTACATTTTTGAAGGTAAGGATTATGAGGGTCACCCTAAGAGTCTGCTGTATACAAGCTTAAATTCTGAGCACTCTGGCTTGCAAAAAGCTCTTGAGAGCAGGAACAGCCCCCAAAGCATTTGCATGGTACCCAAACAGATGATACCTCCACTGTGTTTTTTCTGATCATTAACTAAAGAGGTAGTTAGTCTTTCCCTCAGGCAGAGTACTTTGGAAAATAGATTGCCTCCACCCCTCCGGCCAGCTCAGGGAGGGGAAGTCTCTCTTAGGGGTTTGTGCAGGTGTGCTCTTAATGGAGGTTCCTGTACTGAGGATGATCCAGAGGGCACATGGTCCTACGTCCTGCCCTAAAAGTATCTTTCTGACTGCTTTGATCAGAAGGTCCCGAACCAATCTCGTAAGTCTTACTTACCATATGTTCCAATCATGGTGTGGTTGCTCTACCTATAACTGTGCTTCATTGAGCTGCCAATACTCGTGAACTTTTCATGGTTTCCTCTGTTTCATGCTTTATTTAAGCAGCTGTGTGGCAATGAATCCTAGGATGCTGTTTTGACTCAATGCTAATGCCTTTCATCTGGGTGATGGGCCTGTGTCTCATAGTTGTCTTCCTCTCTTTCAAGACTTAGGAAATATTCTCCCTAAATTATAAGACATAGCCATAAAGCCACCCCCCAACAATACAAGAACAACAACAACAACAACAACAACAAAAATTAAAGCAAGCAAACAGGGGTGAGGGCGATTTCCTCACAAATATGTCGACCAAATTAAAAATAGCAAGGCATAATTAGACTCATTTATTTCTAGAGATTAGAAAGCTTATCTTTGCTCTTAGAAAGACAATTTCTAACCTGATTTCCCTATAAGAAAATCGAAGGACTCGGATGAGAGTCATAGTTAAGATTCTTTTGAGTGCTAGGCTTCTTCAAGATTTGGAATATTTGGACTAGATAGAAGTAGGCAGTGGACAATATGTTTTTATTTTTACTCTAGGCATTTATCCAGAAGTTTAAATTCTGAATGTCTTAAATTAAAAAAAGGTTCATCAGGTAAGATTTCAATTAAATTAAATAATATATTTTAAAAATGTAGTTAGGAAGAAAATGAAGGTAATAGAGTTAATGGTTAAGAAGGTGGTTGCAGAGTCAGTTTCCTAAGTTACAACTAAGCTTTTCTCTTCATCAGCGGAACGACCTTGGATTATACCATCAATGGATCATTATTGGTTAAAATAAAATGGTCATAATACTTTGGGAAACATTGAGAAGATTAAATGTCATAATAAAAGGAAAATATTCAGCAGTGTCCTGAACAATGCTAATTTTTCATAACTATTAGTGATGTTAATTTTTGTTGCAATATAATGTACCATTGTGTAGTGCAAAAGAAATGTACAATAAATACAGTAATGAGGTTGCTCTCCCTTCAAGGAATTCAGATAGATTGTGTTTGATTAATATGTTTTCTCTTTTTAGATAGAATATGCGATTTCAAAAATTATTTGATTTCCCTGAGATTTATCAACAACCAGAGTATAGTTGAGATTCTTGTTTAGCTTGACAAATGTGATTTTATTAATAATTGCATGTTTCTGTTGGATTTGATCCAACAGTCTCAGAAGAAATTTACTGGGGTAAGTTTGTTTTAATGTAAAACTAATATCTGACTTATGAATATATTATGCATATTCTTTAATTTCAGACTAGGTTTCTAGGTAAAGTATTTCATAACTATTAATAAATGGGTCCCATATAAATGGTGTATTAATGTACACTAGTTAATATACACTAACTAGAGGCAACAGTTTGACTGTCTGACAGTCATGGCAAGATATTTTTGCTGTTATGTGCAAGTGAGTCTACTCTGATTCATAAAGACACTATGTACAGCAGGCCCAAAATCATTCATGCCTGCACAATTTTCACAATTGTTATATTTGAATTGATTGTTGCACCCTCTGTCCATCCAACCCTTCTAGGATCTCCTTTTTCACTGACATTCTATTTTGCCAAGCACAATGGCCTTTTCCAGGGATATGATGTCCAAAATATGTGAGATAAAGTCTTATCATCCCTGCTTCTATAGTGAATTCTAACTGCACTTCTTCCAAAACAGATTTGTGTATTCTTCGACAGTCCACAATTCTTAGAATATTCTTTGCCAGAATCATAGTTGAGATGTATTGATGACTCACTCATTCTTTCTTATTCATTGTTCAACTTTCAGATCCTTATGAAGAAATTTAAAATACCAGGCATACTTTAGCCCTCAAAGTGGCATCTTTGCTCTTTAATGCATACAGAAGTCTTAGACAGCAAAAGTTACCATTGTAATATGTCATATGATTTCTTGACTGTTGCTTCCATGAGCATTCTGTATTCAAGTAAAATAAAATTCTTCACATTTTGAAAGATTTCTCTTTTTATCATTTTATCTACTGGCCCACTTGTCAGGAATTTTATTTTATGCTGATGTGTAATTTATACAGAAGACTGTATTCTTTTATCTTAATCAGTAAGTGCTTCAATTCTTCACTTTCAGCAAACATGGTTGTGTCAGCTCTGAATCACAGGCTGTTAATGAGCCTTCCTCCAATTCTGATGCTGCATTTCTCTTCATATAACCCAGCTCTCAAGCGATTTGCTTAACATACAGACTAAAGAAGTAGAGTAACAAGATATAACCATCAGGCTCACTTCTGATTTTAAGCCATAGAGCAGTTCTTTTTGAATGACTGCCTATGAGTCTATGTACAGTTCCTGCATGTGCACAAGTAAGTGCACAAGTAAGAATTACTGTTCCCTGCAATGTTATCCATAGATTTTTTTGATCCAAACAATCAAGTCACTTTGCATAGTCAATGAAATGCAATCAAGCATCTTTCTGGTATTTTCTGTGTTCGGCCAAGATTCACCTGATGTCAGCTATGTTAAGTTTTGTTTCAAATACTCTTCTGAAACTAGGTTGAATTTCTGGTGGCTGCAACCAAATTGAAAAATTATGTTCAGCAGAATTCTATTTTCCTGTGAGAGTTTGACAATTTCCACATTCTATTAAATCCTCTTTCTTGGGTATGGCCCCAAATAGAAATCTCCTCCAGTTGGTTGGCCAGGTAGTTGTCTTCCAATTTTTTTGCATAGATTAGTGAACTGCTGCATTAATTTGTTGAAGCATTTCAATTGGTGTATGCCAAGTCCATCAATTCCTGGAACCTTGGATTTCCCCCCCCCCCACTAATGCTTTCAGTGTAGTTTATACTTTGTCTTTCAATTTCACCAGTTCTTAATCAATGCTCTGTTTAGAAAGTTCAAGTGTTGACAATTTATTTTTGTTACAATGACTGTATTTTTTCCATCTTCTTTTGATGATTTCTGTATCATTTAATATTTTGCCTTGAAACATTTTCTGGAACTAGAAGCTGCTAATTTCATTACCTTCCAACCTGAGGTTTATTTTGAATGCCTTTCAATCTGAAAGGCTCCTTTTTCTGCACTGTATCAGACAATGTTTCATTACTATTCATAAGGTTTTCAACAGATAATCCTTCAGAATTGGACAGTCTATTCTTTTTCCCAGTAGGATCTCTTTTTAAATCTATTCACCATGGATAACTCTGATAGTATTTTAAACACCAGTGGTATGATTTCCAGCATCATAGCTGAAGAGTGAGGGCAGGCAAGAGAGTATAATTTAATAGACTTACAAAGCAGTCAGTTCTTCACAGCTTGCATATTTCAAATACTCTATTGTTCTCTGCACAGAAAAAATCCTTAGAAATTTAGAAGTAGCAGGGAGAGACAACCATTGTGCTATATGTTAATATCTTTAGCCACATCCTTGAACCTCCAACACACTGGATCGCAGTCCCGTGCACAACCACCACACCACCAGGGCTCAGCCTAGCCACATCCTTAAATTAAAAAAACAAGCAAACACAAAAGTAAAGGAAATAGATGCAAGAACTGGGAGGCAAAGAGCATTTACAGAGGTCTAAATACAGGCATGAACATAGGTAAACATATTCAGATATTGTGGGGAAATAGATCTATTTGCATATACTTAAGGGGTTAGTATTAAGGCCCCAGATTGATATTGGACCTCCACTCAAGTCCTTCCTCAATGCAAGAACACGTTGTACTATTAAATTGGCACTCCTTGATGCTCACTTTCCTGACACAATCAATGAAGACAAATGTGTGTACAAGCAAATGTGGTGAAGAAAGCTGATGGTGCCTGACTATCAAAGATATAGCATCTGGGTTCTTAAAGGTTTGAAAATAAACAAATGGCCATATATCTCAGAAGCAACAAAGTCCAAATGGAAGAAGCACACAAACATGTATGACCACAAGGTATCAATGTAAGCAGCTATCAGGCATCAAGAACAAAAAGCATATCATGGCATGCCCGCCTTTCTGATATGACCACTAAAGACAAAGATATGCCTAAGCAATTGTGGTGAAGAAGGCTGATGGTGCCTGGCTATCAAAATATATAGTGTTTGGGATCTTAAAGACCTGAAGGTAAACAAATGGCCATATAGCTCAGATGCAACAAAGCCCACATAGCACACCAGCTACAGGGACCACTAGACGTCAAAGGGATCAGATATCAGGCCTCAAATAATTAAGAATTATATAATTAGAAATGAGGGGGAGTGCATATTGGACCCAAGTTTCATCTGCAGGGGGCATGGCATCGCCTTACTTCTAGAAAGGTTGTGGGGAAGAGACAAATCAGTCAGGGCACAGTGTAGTAATGATGAAACATACATCTTTCCTTTAGTTCTAAAATACTTCCCCCTCCCACAATCATGATCTGATTTCTATCTTATAAATCCAGTTGGACTGGAGGGTGTGCACTGGTACAGATAGGAACTAGACACATGAGGCCTCCAGGACAGATGATCCCTGAGTGGCGACACACACGGGGAGGATGGAGGGTGGGTGGAGTAGAAGAGGGAATTAATTATCTACATATACATATCTACAATAGGGAACCGAGGATCTATATATAACCTCCTACCTGGGGTGTGGACAATGGGGAAGTGGCGAAGGGAGACATCAGACAGTGTTCAAAAAGACAAAATTATAAGAGTTTATAAATTATCAAGGGTTCATGAAAGAGATAAGAGCAGGGAGGGGGTGAAAAAGTAGGAGTCAATACCAGGGGCTTAAGTGGAATGAAAATGTTTTGAGAATGATGATGGCATCAAAGGTACAAATGTGCTTTGCATACAATGGACATATGGATGGACTGTATTAAGAACTGTATGAGTCCCCAGTAAAATATTTTAAAAAATCAAATGGCTTTAAGTTTTCAGTCTTTGAAGTTTTTGTGTGTGACATAGAAACTAACTGAAAAAAAAATCTAACAACTGTAGAAGTCAGAAAGCGGGACGCGTCAGTGAAAGTGGGATGCCTTTACACCTGGTAAACACACATAACAGACATCTAATAAATTATCACTGAGATATATGTGTTTCATGAAAATGTGGATGCCTATTTAGGGAATTTTATCATACTTTTAACTTCAAGAGAAAATGGTGGACTATTTAAGGGATGGAGGAAACTATATCAGACAACTGAATCCTGAATTGCTAACTTTGTGACAAAGTTCCAGTATTTTGAAAATGTTTCCCCCATAAGAACTCCAAATTTAAGATGTCGAGGACCTTTTATATTTCATTATGACTCTATCTACACTTCCTAAAGTTGTGTAAGACTGTTGTAGAGGCTCAAAAAATAATGGACTGAAAGAATTGGTGAATAAGGACTGAACATACTTGGATTCTAATTTTTCTTGACTGACTTGGCACTAAATGTAAATTTGGTGGTTCAAGTCTACCCAGCAAGTCTGCAGAAGAACGAAGACATGAGGATTAAGCCTGGAAGACCAGCTGGGGTAGCGCTCCTCTGTTATAGGGGATCCCATTGAGTTGAAAGTGGACTCCATGGTAACTAAGAACAAGGAGCAGGAAGATCTTAAAATAATCCCTTATTCCCTTGGAGCTTCCACTGTTCAATTGCTGTAAATGTGATAAAGTGAACTAAATGACTAATGCTACATATAATAGTACCATTTATTGATGATACACCCATTTCTGTGATTCATCTGATTCATCAATGATTCATCAACCAATAGTTTTTATGAGAAACTTCATTTGTGTAACACAGAGTATAGTCAACAAATTCAGAATTTGTTCATGATGAAGTAAATATGATGGCAATTACTGGCTCCCTAATCCAGGCCTCTTTCTTACTCTTGATCGAACCAAAGGCTTTTGTTTGATTTGTGAATTTAGATGCCCAATTCAGGCAAACTAGAAGATTCCTATGTTTATGGTATACTGACACTTGTATTTTCTTTTTTAGCGTACAGTTGGTGATTTAGATAGTGACTTTCCAGAAAATCTTAAAGACAACAGATAAAACAGATACATTAATAGTTGTTTCAAAGTATTGTAAACATGGAGCATCTTGGATGAGTTGAAATGAGAATACAAATTTAAAACATTTTTTTGGTGTTGGGGATGCATTTTTAAATTATAAAAATATGAAGCTGTTGTTTCTCATCATATCCCACCCCACCTGCTCCCAGGCTTTTCTTTTTTAAAAAGAAAGCAATCAGGCATTTATTGTAATAGGAGTGATGTATCTGTGTTTTCAACTCTTCGAATTCACCACTCTGCAGGAGAAAGATGCTGCTGCCTTGCTCTTGTCGATTTGAAGTCTCAGACACTCAAAAGGCCTGTAGGGTGGTTAGGAGCTGGAATCACCTTGACGGTAATGAGTTTTTTAACAATACTTTTTCTATGATGAAATAGGTGGGAGTTTACATTTCAGAAGGCAGTGTTTCTGGCTCCAGGATTATCCTGAGTCTTTCAAGAAAATCTATCTTGTTTACCTCTCTGGAATCTCAAATAAAGCAGTTACCATAATTTTTTGAGCTGACTCCTTTGTCTTAAATTTAATTTGTCTAAGACAAGCCCAATAGGAGGAACCCCAGTAGCATAGGGGTCATATGTGTTGTACTGCTCGAGGTCACTAGTTCAAAACACCATACTCTCCTCAGGAGAAAGACTGGGCTTGTGATTCCTGCAAAGAGCAATGGTCTCAGAAACACACAAGGGAAGTTCTACCCTCTCCTTTAGGGCTGCCACAATACAGAATTGACTCGATGACAGTGAGTGAGAGTGAGTGATGCCAATAGAAGCCCTGATGCAAGACTGCTTACCCTCATCAAAACGTTGACAGTTCAAAAACACCAGCTGCTCTGCACAAGAAAGACAGGGATTCTATTCTCATAAAGAGCTATAGTCTCAGAAACTCACAGGAAGAGCAGTTCTAGCCTGTCCTAAAGGGCTGCTATTAGTAGGCGTTGACTTGATGGAAGTAAGAGTTTTAGAATAAGACAGACTAGTTGGAAGAAGTTGTCATTTTTCACTGATTACAGAGAAGTATTTAAACACACTTTTTTGAGGGAAGAACCCTTGTGATAGCAAATAGCAATGCTTTTGCCCTATCTTTTTATTATACTAAATATTTTTGATTAATAAGAAGATTGATTAACTGACCATGCTCACATTTTCAAGAGTTTGACATCATAATTTTGGGAAGATATTGCTGATAATGATGAAAGACATTTAGAATCTCCTTTGCAACTGGTGAGGATGGTTTAGTTTTTTTTCTCAACATTGTTTAAGCATGACAAAGATTGCTTTAATATAAACAATCTCAGAATTCTAATAGCTAACTAGGACTATCAAAGATATTGATGTTCAGCAATAGTTACATTTAAAATGTTTTTAAAGATTTTAGTTTTTCTGTTATTGTAAATTGAAATGTTACATGTGAAGAAGCACTAGGGGATAATACTCATACTTAACCATGGTTGTTCTCAGGTGCCATCTAATCAGTTGCAGCTCATAGAAATCTCCTAGACAAATAGTGCCTAGATCATCCTCAAAATGGGTGTGATGTTTGCATACTGTTGCAGGTGACAGGCTACCCACCTTTTTACTGATTCTCTTCCAAGAGTGATAATCCTTCTCCATGGACTGAACCTTTCTGATAACATGTCTGAAGTATATGAGCTGAAGTCATACCATGCTTCCTTGTAAGAAGTCATTCTTCTGGCTATATTTCTTCCAAGATAGATTGGTTCATTCTTCTGAAAGGCAGGCTATATTCCATATTCTTTGCCAAAACCATAACTCAAATGTATCTGTTCTTCCATCTTCTCACTCAATGTACAACTTCTGTGTGCATATGAGACCATTGGAAACACACCTTAGTCCCCAAGGTGATATTTTTGCTTTGTTGTAACACTTTAAAGAGCTTCTTTGAAGCATACTGACCCAATGCTGTGTGTTGCTTAATTTCTTGATTGTTGCTTCCCGGGATGTTAATCATGCCTCCAAGTAAAATCAGCTCGAATCAGTTACACTTCCAAACTTTTCTCTATTTATCACGATATTACTTATTGCTTATAGACTTTTCTTTTTTCATGTTTTATTTCTTTTTTATTAAAAATCATTTATCTGACTCTGTCATGCAATGGATAGCGCATTGGACTTCTAAAAATCATTTTATTGGGGGCTTGTGCATTGTTTTATACAATACATAAATATATATACTGTACCAAGCACCTTCACATATCTGCTGCCATTATCATTCTCCAAATATCTGCTTTTCCACTTGAGCCCTTGATATTAGCTTCCCATCCTTTCCCCTCTGTCCCTGCTTCTGCTCCTCCCTCAATACTTTATAAATTATTATTGTTCTGTCATACTTTACACTGCTGAACATCTCCTCCCCCTCCCACTCCTTTGATAGGAGGTTATGTGTAGATCCTTGTAGTTGATTCCGTCTCTCTACTCCACCTTCTGTTCACTCATTCAGTAACTCCAATGTCACCACTGGCCCGGAAGGGCTCATCTGTTCTGGGTTCCCCATATCTCCAGCTCCCCTCTCTACCAGTATACCTTCTCCAGTCCAGCTGGAAATGTAAGGTGAGATAATGATAGTTGTGGGGAGGAAGCCTTCAGGAACTAGAGGAAAGTTGTATACTTCATCACTGCCTCACTACACCTTGACTGGCCTGTCTCCTCCCTGCGACTCCCCTATAAGGGGATGACCCACCAGTGGATCTTGGGTCCCCACCCTGCTCTCCCCTTCATTCATAATGATGTAAATCTTGTTCTTTAATGCTTCTTGCCTGCTCCCTTTGACCCCTCTTGATCACACAGGCTTGTGTGCTTCTTCTATGTGAGCTTTGCTGCTTCTGTGCTAAACAGCCACTCATTTATCTTTAAGCCTTTCAGACTGCAGACATTTTATCATTTGGTAGCTGGGCACCATCCATGTTCTCCACTCGGTATCTATTTGTCTTCAGCAATCATATCGGGAGGGTGAACACATATTGATTTTGATTTTTGTTCTTCGATGCCTGGTACCTGATTCTTTCAACACCTCATGGTCACACAGATTGGTATGCTCCTTTTATGGCAGGATTTGTTGTTTCTGAGCTAGATGGCTGTTTGTTTACATGCAAGCCTTTAAGACCTCAGACACTATATCTTTTGATAGCTGGGCTCCATCAGCTTTCTTCACCACTCTTTTTGGGGGGGGGGGTAATCACTGCTTTCTGGTGGTCGTGGGAGCTACCCAGCCTTGCTCCTGGAGAGCCACTGCTGGTTTGAACTGTCAAGTCCATGGATCACAGTTCCATACTCAACCACTTACACCACCGAGGCTCAGCCCTTTTCACCACTCTTGCTCATGCTCCCACATGTCCTCAGTGGATGCCTCGGGAAGGTGTGCACACAGTGTCATGATTTTTTTTTTTTCTGTTTGATGCCTGCTACCTAATCCTTTCAACATCTCGTGGCCACGCAGCTGGTGTGCTTCTTTTGTGTGGGCATGGCCACTTCTCAGCTAGATGGCCTTTTGTTTATCTTTAGACTTTTAAGACCCCAGATGCTATATCTTTTGATAGCTGGGCACCATCAGCTTTCTTCACCACATTTGCTTATGCACCCATTTTACTACAGTGATCGTATAGGGCCAGTGAGTATCATGGAATACCTGATTCATAGAACAAAGTGTTCTTGCATTGAGCAAGTACCTGGGTGAGGGCCCAAGGTCCACTTGATACCCCAGTACTTAATCTATAAATATAAGTTCTTAGATTTATTCCCTCCTTATCATAGATCATTATATTTATGTATGTACATGCCTATGTTTAAACCTTTGCAAGTGCCCTTTGCCTTCTAGTTCTTTCCTCTATTTCTTTCCATCTCACTCTTGTCCCACCATCATGTTCCACCTTCATTGGAGTTTCAGTATTTCTTCTCAGTTACATTACCCTTGCGTAAACCCTACCAGACCTCCCACACCCTCCCTGCCACTAATTACAGACCACTTGTTGTCTCCCCCCCCCCTGCCGTCCATGATTCTGTCCATTCCCTCTTCCCCCCCCCCCATTCCCCTGTGACCCCAGGAACCCTTGGAACTGTCCTTCTCTTCTTCCAAATGCCTAACCAGGAGTGCTCCCTTCTTGTTTGATTCATTTTGGGGGGGTCAATTTACATTCCTTCCCTACCGTGTGACCCCCAAAATATCCTGTGTCACTGTCTGCTTCAGTAGGGTGACAGTGTGACATGTCTTGTTGTTTTCCCACTTCTTTCTGTGACCCATTAGGTCCCTGCAGGGGTATAGTCCTCTGAGCATCTGTGTCAGTGTGGAGACTGGACCAGCTCTCCTCCTCTTAATTTCTTTTTGTCTTTCTTCCTGTGGGTGTGGCATGCTAGCCCTTCCCCCACTTGTTCTCTGCCATGCTCACTTCCAGGGATGGGGTCAATCTGGCTCTGGTTGCATCGGATCCTGTCGCTCTCTCTTTTCATGCATCCTTCCGTGTACAGACTTTTCTTTATGTTGAAGCATAATCCATATTGAAGGCTGTATGCATTGATCTTCAGCAGAAAGTGCTTCAAGTTTTTCTTCATTTTCAGCATGCAAGCTTTTATCCACTGCATATCTCAGGTTGTTACTCTTTATTCCTCCAGTCTTGACGCCACATCCTTCTTCAAGTAAGACAGCTTCTCTCATTTAAAATTTGCTTCCTTTATTTAGTTGATAATTGAATCTCAAGTGCTGTAAACATGGCAGATTTTGAACTTCTGAGCAAATATCTAAAAATGTGGGCTAATAAAACTTGGAAGACATTTATATTAATCATTTTTATTGACATTTCATTCCTTTGAGCCATTTGAAAGTAAGTTAGTCAAAATTAAAGGTCCAATGAGAAAGGGGTCGGGTGGGGGTGGGGGTGGGGAATGGAACTAGTAAACTCTACTGACGTTTGCTTCCTAGGAATCTCAGTGTACAATTTGCCCATACACGTACCATTAAAGTTAATGGGAGTCGTGTGACTAATTCTCCCTGCAGAGCACTAAAAATGTACCCTGCAGTATTAAAAAGTCTGAACCTAATTTTTACTTTCTTTTAACCTTGATTACGTTCCTCTAAAGATAGATCCTTTATTATCACACACATATACATAGTAAACTTTATATAAAGATTTGAAAAAAAATCTATTTAGGGAGAGGCTAGGTTTATATGGGTCAGAGAAGAATTTTAATTAGTGTTGCAAATCTGAGTACTGCTTTCATTATAATGATAAAACAAGCGTGAGTATCTGTGATTTACCCTCTAGCTATACATATGAGAATTTAAACCTCAATGAATTCAATAAATGAAACATTTTCAGAACACTTACTTAAAATCAAGTCTACTTTTTAATCAGTCATGTTTTAAGTGAAAGCTTATTAATAGATCATTAATAAAACATGCTTGTGGAATGAGGTTTCCAGAAAGAGGTGAGATGAATAAAACACAAAGAAAGTGAAAAATCTAATGGGTAGCTTAAATTTTTCCCCATAATATTTCCCTCCCATTCAGTAATATATTTATTTTAAAAAAATCCAGAATTCCAACTCTTTTATAAAAGTTACATATGAAGATGAAACCCTAGAGATAATATTGCTTGTGAATTCACGACCATTTTATACTGCCCAAGTCCCAGTTTTGACATACAACCTGCAAAACTACTCTCATTTTTTTCCTTTAGATAATTTCTGCCTGCTTTTTATCACTACTTGGGGGATGAAGTTATAAGATTTTATTTTTTAAAGAATGCTAAAAGAAAACCATAAGCATGAATAAATATCCAACTATTCATTTTTCATTTTAATTTGTGGCTATGTTGCAAAAAAGGACACTGAAAAAATATTTCCTAAGTACACACAGAAAAGCCCCAAACCGAAACACTGGGTAAAGACAAGTCACAGTGCGGAACGATAAATCAAGCAGAACACTCTCCAAGGGTCCAGAATTTAGTTTGGATAACCTTCCAGAAGGCAGAATTCTTCCTCCACACCAACATAAGCTGCGATTCAGACTGGTCTCTTTATGTTCTACATTTATCTTCTTCTCTGGATCCCAGTTACAAGATTTTCTGTGTCTAAATTACAGTAGAATCCTATGAGGTACTACTACTAATAAATGTGTCTAATTTATTGCTCTGGATTTCAGACACTTGGTTCTTGAATTTTATCAGATTTCTAGAATACTTTCAGTCCCCAGTACCACAAGTTAGCATTTCCTTGAGCACCTGTACACTTTAAAGTTTTGAGCTAGATATGGAGTCTCACCCCTGGAAACTGTGAGCATCTGGACTATAAGTCACGGAATTCAGGTTTTCTAGCTTGATCTGCAGCATTGCCCTCAAAACAGGAGTGGCAGAAGCCTTTCCTAGACCCTGATACTGATGCATTACTCTAAAGGAAAAATAAAAGCCTTAACTGGGGTTTCTTGAAGATATATTTAGCAGTCCTGGCTAGGCCAATAGCTAACAAAGCCACAAAGTGCTCCTAGGCTTAGCAGCGCTCCTGTCGGAGAGCTCCCGATACCTGAACTACCTTTATAAGACTTCACTATCTCTCTCCTAATGACGTAAGAAAGCAGACTTTATAGGTTTGATACGATTTATCCATTCATCTATCTATTTTTGAACCAGGAAAGGAAAAGAAAACTGTGCCTAGGATTTTGCAAAGAAACCTTTTGAGATAAATGGAAGGAGAACCCTGGCTTGCCAGGACTATTTGTCACTAATTTAAACCATGTTATTGAGACACTTGTACTTTGTGACTTTCAAAAGAGAAAAACAGGGTGAGTGGAGAAGAACCTGGCTTGGCTCTGAACTGTGAACACCATGTACAGAGAACATGGGATAGCTTAGAATGCTGTACCTGAACAGGATGCTTGGTGTTCCACAGAACAAACTAGGATCATCGAATGAGATCTCAAAAAAAAAAAACAAAAAACAAAAAACAAAAAAAACGATAAGATGAATAAAATACAAAGAATGTGAAAAACCCTTCCCCACAAAGGTGGTGCCTGGCACCTGCTTACCCCGTGCATGCTGTGACCCTGCTTCTCTTTTGTATTCTGACTCACCTCTTTGTGGGGATGCTCTGCCACATGCTGAGCTGATCCTTCTATTGTCAGTGTGAGATTTGAAAATAATTAACAATCAATAATCTCTCAAGGGGTTGGGGGATGGGGCGGAGGGAGAGTAAAAAATAAGAAGAGCTGATTCCGAGGACTCAGTGGACAGTAAATGTCTGGAAAAGAACGATGGAATCTGAGTACTAATATGTCAGATATGAGTGATGTATGAACTGTAATAAGAGTTGTAAGAGCCCTCCCCCCCAATAAAAATATCTAAATCATTGGTTCTCAACGTTACTAATGCAACGACCCTTTAATACAGTTCTTCATGTTCTGGTAACAACCCCCCTCCCCACCAAATCATAAAATTATTTTCATTGCTGCTACATAACTGCAATTTTACTACTGTTATGAATAGGGCAACTTCTGTGGAAGAATCGTTCGACTCCCTAATGAGTCATGTCCCACAGGTTGAGAACCACTGATCTAAATAAATAAACTAAAGGAAAGAGTCCTGTACTATTTTCATTGCCCCCAATTGTACTGTATTGATCTCTTTAGGTGCCTTATCATTAAAATGTACGTAGGGTGATGTAATTGCTGTGGGCGCTTCAGTTAATTCTGACCAATAGCAACCCCGTGCGTGAGACAACAGACTCAGGATTTGCTAGGCTGCGATCTTTGTGGGAGCACCTCACCAAATCTTTCATCCTGAGGAGGGACTGGGGAGATTAAATCCCCAACTTTTTTCGCAGCAGCGGCATTTTAAGTGATCTTTGCTGTCTGCCTCATAACTAGTGCCCCTCTTTTCCTTTTTTGAACCGAGTAGATGGGGTACATATTTCCAGACAGTTTTCAGCCTTTCAGTCTACAATTGCACCATATTGAGTCCTTAAATACAGTTCTACTTCACATCACAAAGCTTCTATCATGTTAGTTCTTTCCGTTTAGCAGTTTTTGTCCAGTAAGCAAATTTTCTATTTAAAAATTCTGTTCCATATTTGAAGGTCCCCCATTGCTTGAAAATGTGCTTTGCTGAAGGTTTCTGCAAACCATGTCCTGCAAGATGCCTGCTCCCGGTGATCAGTTCTGAATTCCTTCCACTCTTGATGCATGTTTCAAGTGTGTTGTGGGAGGGGAATCCAGAGGCCCTGGCACAAAGGGCTGCCTTTACCGCCTTCCCCATGGCATGGGCTGCTAGGTCTGTATTACCATGTGTTATGTGATGATTCAGTTCACCCCAATTTGCCCTTTGGGAACTGCTGTGAAAACTTCTTTTGTACAGTAAATCACGACAGCATTTGGCTTCCATTTGGGGTGAATGCATGGTTTATATATTAAAGCCATTGCTGTTTTTTTTTTTCCTTTTAGAAATACCATGTGGCATCAATTTGTTTGTAAGCACAAATCAAATGGCAGTTTGGGATCCTCCAGATGATCCCGAATGTGCAGTATGAAGTCTTTAGAGGTTATCAGAGTAATGAAAATGTAGCGTTGCAAAAATTAAGAGCTATGTGGATCTGCCCAAGCATGTGTATATGCCCATTGAGACCCTCAGATTCTAGCGTGATAAAACTACTCTGTCACTTAAAAAAAAAACAGAGGCAGGTCAAGAATTCACATTTTATTTAGAAGTGTGCATTTTTCATATATGCATATGGGCAGAGCTGAGATCTGTTTGTTCCACTCCATCAGCAGAATCTTGTATCCATCGGCTTCAGCCTCAGGTGAGATTGAGTCTAGGATATGAAGTGTTGGCAATGTCCTGGTTTCAACTCTCCCTTGAATCACCTCTGGGAAAACTTGGTGCTTCTCAGAGGAACTGTTCTTTGTTTTGCCTCTAGCCTCTCAGGAAACATCCCAGGCTCTTCACTATGGGTTGCCAAATTTATCCATCCGCTCATACTTGTGGCTCCTGTGGTGGATCTGTGGCCTGAAGCTGAACTTGCCCAGCAATTCTGTTTCCCCAAGTAGGCTCAGGAAGTTTTTGACCATGTTTGGTGTATTCTGAAGGCACTGCCATATATTTAATGAGGCTGTGAACATAGACTGAGATTTGTAGATGGCTCATCAAATGAAATACATCTTCAAACCTCTTTTCACATCAGTACGTGGTTTGGAATGTGCTGTTTTACATACACATGTGTTTGTCATATGATTTTATTTGGGGACAAACAGCACTTGTTGCATTCAGAATATAGTTTCTGAATGTCTGGATAGTCTGCGTCACCCTTCCCTCTTCCAGAACATACAAATGCTAAGGGGCTGGGGGTATCTCTTTCTTTTTTTTTTTTTTAGCAGATTTCTTAGGTTGGTAAGGACCTTTTTAAAAATAACTAAATAAAAGACCAAATCACACAAATAAAAATTCATTGTCATTGAGTTGATTCTCACCCACAGCGACCCTATAAGACAGAGTAAGCCTTTCCCTTTGAGTTTCTCAGACTTCAAATCTTTATAAGACTAGGTAGCCTCATCTTTTCATTGCAATGAGGTTGCAATAACACACTCATCTTGTGTTTAGTAGCTCAGTGAATATCCCACTACTACACTGAGACACCGTCTAAGGATTTTTATTTCTTGCAAATGAGCCCTTCTACAGTCTAAATGCCCTTCCACCCAGGAAGGCCCTTAACCAATGTCTTCCTATATGCAAACTGGAAGAGAGGTCCTCGTAAAAGCTTTATGTATTCACAAGGGCAGTAAGCTCCATAGGCTTGTACTCCAGACCTGGATCCAGGACATCTGCATCTTCCTCTTCTGCTGACATCAGGCAAATCAGTCAGCTCTTCAGTCACCGGAGTTTTAAAATTTTCTACAAAAATCCTCCTCTAAACCAAGACAAGGTGTCATTGTGACTAATACTGATAATAGCTATAACATGCAATTTGTCTTCTCTAGCTCTCTTACTATTGTGCACATTGGGGTCTTTTCCTTAATGCACCTTGGTGAGTGGTTAAATGACCCTATATCTTCTAGTATACTATGTATGAGTCACATAATGAGCCACATTATCTGAATAAGTCAAATAATCTTTTGTTTGATGAGTAAGACTGAATATAATCAAGGCGAATATTTTATAGTTTATTTCCTGTCAGTGCAGAAGCTAAAATTGTTTTTCATGTTTTTCTCTTATGTTCCCCTTTCAGTCTTTGCTATACATGCTGATTATGAGAGAAGCCTGCAGACAGAATTTGTCCTTAAATTTAGGGCTTCTCAAGTCTCATGGTGCTATTAAACAGAAAAAGAAAATTTAAGCAGGTAGTTCTTGGGAAATTCTGATGTGAATTCTTAGAACTTTAGAAGAAAAGGAAAAATGTCTGATGAAGAGATTGCACAGTTTCACACTGAGGCAGAAGACTAAACTAGAACATATCTGGAAGGGTCTGATAGTCTTCAATTAGATTCAAATGTATCTTAAAAGTTAATGGGGTCTAGGGCTGAGGCCCAGTGGCGTAGTGGTTGTGCACGGGACTGCGGCCCACTGGGATGGAGGTTCAATTCCAGCTCTACAGGAGCAAAGGCTGGGCCTCCTACTCCCATCACCAGAGTGCAGTGATGCCCCCCCCCCCAAAAAAAGTTAGTGGGGTCTCTTCTGCTTCCCTTTATTCTGGATCAAGGCTTGGGTCCATGTAGCCAGTGTGCCCAGTAGGACAGGGGCCAAGGGTTTGGATGTCGTAGCTAGTATTATTGGCAGGGCCAGGAGATTTGAAACTTACATGAAATTGACACAATATATTGAAGATAATGAGAGTCCATTAACAATTTTGTAAAATTTTATAGTAGTTCAAACTAAAAAGTGAAAAAAAAAATCAAGTGCCAAAATGCCAATATTGTTTAAATCGCATTTTTTACAGAAAAAAACTTACTTTGCATGTTGAACTTTGTATAAACAGAACACTATATATAACATTACATTTTGTACATTTGTATTACAGATATATTTTTATGGAACCAATTTTTTCTAAATCAGATGCTGATACATTTCAGGGCACAATAAAACTATTCAGTAAGAATAAAAGGGAAGAATTTGCATGTATAATAATACAAGTATTAATGGACATAGTATATTGGTCTAAATGAACCAATGCATAATGATGGATTTGTGTACCTAATTAGGATTAAATGAGAAGAGACATATATTTAAAGGGGAGGAATTAAGCTTGTTCTGATTTTTTAAAATATCACTCAATTAAAACCTTTTCTAATAAAGATAAGTGCATTAGGTAAGGCTGCTTGAGGGAGCGTCTGATTTGTTTCCTGGCTATTAATGAACGCTTTATGTGACTATGTAGTCCTCTATGAAATGAAGAAAACTTCCTACAGAATCTCCACAATGGATGTCAATATTTTTTTCTTCCCTCAGACTCACCCTCACTAGCTAATGCCTGCCCTATACTCATCTTTCAATGATCACAAACAAGATTTGATAACCTTTGAGAAAATGTATTTCAGTTCCCATTTTCCAAACAAATTAATTCCACTTATTCAGAAACCATAATTTACAGTTAAAGTGCTGAAGTTAAGGGATTTCTTTCTTTAGACGAGGTACTGAGTAAATTAAACAGCACCTAACATGCTCCCTGAAATGGCTTGTGACACATCATGCTCTTCAGTTTGCCAGAAAAATACAAGGTCCTTGAACCGAAGTGACACTTTCCTGAAGCAGATGTGCTCAGTATAGGCTTTTTTGAAAGAAGTTATTTCCACCATTTTCCTGCAGACTCTATTTTAAGAAGGAAAATTCTGGAAAAATGATGTCGCACATTTTTAAAATATGCAGAATGATTAATAAAGACAGCATGATTTTCCCCTTTCATTAGGCATGAGAGCTAAGCTGGATCACGGTCCAAAAGCTGGACTCTAGTCAACAAAGAAAGAACCATTCTTAGATATATGAGTACTGTGAAGTTGAAAGAACAAAAGTGTATAAGGGGCTCTATGTCTCTGATTGGAGAATTAATGGAATGGTGAAAACAGTATCAGCACGAGGTATTCACACCAAGAAATCACCCTCGTCTTGCTTTGTGTGCAACCGGAGTTCTGAAGCAAACAGAAAACAAGCAAGCAACTTGAAGAATGCATTCTTCCCCTTTAAACTTCCCCTTTGGTTACAGTGTGCTTATTACAATAGGACTGTGCTTCTGATAGGGACGCCTCCTGCTAGATCATCGAGGCCAAAAACAGTCAACTAGAGGCAACGAGAGAAAGCACTAACTGGCAATAAACTCTACCAAATTTAACCAGCAACGGTATATCTAACCTGAAGATCAAAGGGATTCTTTAGTTTGAATGTTAGACTAATTTATATTTGCTTTTTTTGGAGGGGGCATCACTGCCTCTGGGGGTCGTGGGCTCTACCCAGCGCCGCTCCTGAGAGCCGCTGCTGGATTTGAACTGCCAAGCCTGCGGGCTGCAGCCCCGCACTCAAACCACTTACGCCACCGGGGCATAATGCTTTCATATTTCAAATAAAGTATAGGGATATTGTTAGAGGAGGTGTCTTTATTTCCCTTGTTGCTTACTTACATGATCTTTGAAACAATCTTTTTCTAGCGAAATGTTTGAAATCATTTGCATTTATTAGAAAATTTCTTCATTATAGATATGGTTGCTAGGTGCTATTGGATTGATTGTGACTCAAAGCCCCTCTGTATGCACCGGAACAAAACACTGTCCTGTCTCATGGCATCTTCAGAATCATTGTCATGCGTGAGTCCATTGTTGCATTCACTGTGTCAACCCATCTTGCTACGGGTCTTCCTCTTACCAAGCGTGATATCTTTTGTCAGGGACTGGTCTCTTCTGATACATGTCCAAAGTGCACCTTTCCTTCTAAGAAGCATTTGGGTCCTTCTAAGACGGATTTGTTTGTTCTTCTGACAGTCCAGTGTAGCTTCAGTAATTTTTGCCAGCTCCATGATTCAAAGACATTAGTTCTTCTCCAGGTGCCACTCAGTGGCTAGTGTGTATTCTTTGTTATCATATACCTATATGCTCATGTATTAGCCGAGTTTTTCAGCACATTTGTTATGTTGCGACATTTGGTGCCTCAGTTGATATGCAGATCGACTTATATTCGAGTATATATGGTAACTATTATAAAGAGAACAAAGTACCAGCAATTGGTAGAATACCAATTAAAGTGTTTCCACAAACTAATGCAGCACTGGAAGTATCCAATTTCTCAAAGTATTAAAAGTTAATTTAGCATATAATACCTATAAGCAGCTTGAAAAAACTTTGTTAGAAATAAGTAGAGGGTAGGGGCATTGTTTGCATGACCTGTATAAAATACAGAGAGGCACTGTTGAAGTCCTATAGTGAATACAAACATATAAATGAAAGGAAGACACTATTTAAATTTATCCTGCATTTAAAAAACATATCTTCTTTCATAGTAGATATTTAAAAAAGTGGAACAGCTAAGAGTTTGAGAAAACTTAAGAGATATAATGCAGTGTTTTCTTGGGGACACTGAATATATTCAAATCAGGAACCTTGTGTGTCAAGATTGCATCCTTCACCATATCTACTCAACCTGTATTCTGAGAAAATAATCGGAGACACCAGATCAGAAGAAGAAATTGTAGAATTAAGGTTGAGGGAAGGCTTTTTAACAGCCTGAAACATGCACATGAGACAATCTTTCTTGTGGAAAGAGAAGATAGCTTGAAGCACTGGCCAAACGAATACCAAGAATGCAATTTTTACGAAGGGATTACACATCCATATAAAGAAAAAATCATCACAATCAGAGCAATTGACAAGCTCGCGATACATGAAGACAAGATAGGTGTTGTCAGGGATTTCATTTCACTTGGATCTGCAATCCAGCCTTCCGAAACCACAGGCAAAAATCGCAGGCCATTTTGCATGAGCTGCACGAGTGTGGAACAGCAAAGGTGTCACTTTGAAGACTAAGGTGCTTAAGCCGAGACATTTTCAATCATCTTGTCTGCATGTGAAAGCTGCAAATTGAATAAGGAAAACTGGAAAAGAAGTGAATGTACCATGGATTGTGAGAAGGACAAACAAATGTGTCAAGAAGAAGTACAGCCTGAATGTGCCTTAGAAGCAGAGATGAAGAGAATTTGTCTCAAGTACTTTGGGCATGCTATCATGAGAGACGAGTACCTGGAATAGGACATTAATCAGTCAGAAAAAATGGAAAATATCCTGAACAAGATGAATCGACAGAGTGACTTCAACAATGGGCTCAAATATATAGATAGGTACAGAACGAGACAAGCTTTTGTGCTATTGGACACAGGATCAATGTGAGTGGGAAATAACTCATTGACATAACAAGAAAAGCAACAAATAGTAATACAAAAAAGTGTCATATACTAAGTACTGATTCTACAAATACTAAAGAAATACATAGTGAAGGAATGATTTCTATAAACTCAATTTAAATTCTTAGAGTACTTACTGCATGCTAGACATAGTGGATTATTTTCTATGCAATTATAGCAAGCATTACTGAACGCTCAGTGTATGCCAGGAACTTTGTTTGCCTTTTTGGCAGTTCCGTTGTACTTTCAATACATAGGCACTTCTCATTTATTTTCTGATTTAATTTTTACTATTTTCATATTGCTATTGGGAGAAAACTCCCTAAACTTAAATATATTTTATGGAGACCCACTTTTAAGTCTCAAGCATGGCAAAGGTAAGACAATGACAAAAATTAATGGCCTGGGTAGGGAATAACATCTGCAGAAGGCTGTATTGACCTTTAAAGATTCATAGTCATATGGCTTCTTAACTAGAACATGGAAAGCACCAGAGATTGTTACAAAATCATAACTGGTGGAAATAAAGTAATCATACCTTCCGACAATACTATGAAAACAGGAAAAGGACCGTAATTAGGATATGTAAAAACTAAAAGACTTCGCAGTATTGGCTCTGAGGCCATCTGACCGTCTTGGTAATGGGGTGGTTCATAACTATGCCATCCTGTTGTGAAGTGTCATTGAGTCAAAGCTGACCCATCTGTGGTGGCTCTATCTATGCACAACCGAATGAAACACTGCCTAATCCAGAACCAAGGTCACAATTGTTCCTTTGCCCGAGCCCATTGTTGCAGCCACTGTGTCAATCCATATCCAGGAGGGCTTTCTTCTTTTCTGTTGCTCCTTTACTTCACCAAGCATGGAGTCCTTCTCCAGGGACTAGCCTCTCATGACAATGTGTCTGAACTATGTAAAGCAAAGTTTCACCCTCCTTGCCTCTAAGAAGCACTCTGATTCTACTTCTTCCAAGACAGATTTGATCATCTTTTTGGTAGTCCATAGCAATTTCTATAGCCTTCCCCATCACCACAATGCAAACACTACCCTAATATACCAATTTCCATCAAAGACAAGACCAGGGAAGTCTGTGAGAGTGAGATTGACCGTCCTAGGTCTGGCCAGGACATTTGCAACAATCCATTTCCAAACATACTCTTCCTCATATATTATGAGTCAATGGTCAGAAAGAGTTTAATGGAGGCTGAATTTAAGTAGAAATTATAATTTATTTAGGCCCCCCAATATAAAGCATAGCCTTCTGAAAACACAGGGCTCAGAATTTAAGCTTGAATACAATGTAAAGTTCATATTACTATTATCCCCATGCCATGAATAAGAAAAACAGATTTCAAAGAGCTTCAATGAAATGCCCCTAGAGTAATTATAACATAAGTAATCTGATTCTAACGTGTCAGGAAAGTGGGCATATTTACAAGTAACCATAGCACAGGTTGTTAAGTCCAGTACTGTCTTACTGCATTCTTTTGAGGAGCAAAACCAGGAATGTAAATATAGAGGGGAGAGAGAGAGAGAGAGAGAGAGAGAGAGAGAGAGAGGTATCAAGAAAAATGGGCAGGTCCAGTTCTGAGCCTGTGTGTCACATGTTAAGCTGGAGGCTGCTTCTAATTCTTGTAGCTCTTAGAGGCTGATGAACTCAAGATCATTCGGAAAATTACAGACTGGTAGCTACTGAGGCAGATGAATCCGAGGTCAGTAGGTCAGACTTGTGCCTGGAGAGGCAAATGGATCCAAGCCCAGCAAGTCAAGTGGCAGAGTGTTGATGGCTTCGGGAATTGATAGGTAATATGGCAAGCTATTGGGCAACATTTCGAAGAACCATAGTTTACCAGTCACAAGTAGAAGCCAGGCCTTGCAAAAAAGCAAGCAATTTTCCCACAGTGTCCATTTGAATAGGAAATAGGTCACATCCCAGAGGAAATTTCCCTTCAATTGGATCAGGACTGTTAGGGGAATAGAGGGGTTTCCCTCCAAACTATTTTTAATACTGCTTGGCTGCTCACAGCGATCTCATTATGCAGCTGATTACGGAGTGTTAGGTCGCTTCATAGGGGATCACCAGACCTCCACTGCCAAATCACTGAGAATCCTGGCCACGCCAAGTACATACAACTTCTAACTTTCCCAAGTACAAACATTAAGAACAAAAGAAAAGTCAAATTCCTCTCTTAACTGATGAATAATTGCCACAAGAGAGGGCATTAGTAGATTGTCATGGAGTTAACAAGCATGCCAATAATTATAATCTGCTGTAGCTGATAACAAACGTCTCCTTTTTCCTTCTAATAAGACAGTCCCCAAAACATTTCAACATCTCAACTTGGTAAAGCTACTATTATTATTCAACCTATGAAGTAAACAGAGGTTGTTTGTTTTTTCATTGTTTTAAAGAAATGAGCTATCATTAAGTGATGTTTGTAGAGGTGAAAATCACTGCAGGTTTTTTTTTTTAAATGCTGCATGATAATAAAAAGATTGTAGAGATTTGGTCCATTGGAAGAGATGTTTTTAGAGATGATCTGCCTTTTCTGCTCATTCATTTCCAATTTAAAAAAAATTCTGGAATTTTTCTCTTGATGTTAAATTCCTTTTGTGGTTGCTGAGCATCCTGAAAAAACCAGTGGAAGGTTGCAAGGACATATTCCTCTCCATTGGCTTTACTGTAACTGCTCAAATAATAAATGATACATTGTTTGAGATTATATGTTGTTATTTTTCTTGTCTTAATATTGAATTTATATACTATTTTTAGCAGGAGTTATATTTTAGAATATAAAAATAGTATTTAAAATTCTATAAATGTTGGATAATTTAGAAATACAAATCCAATTTAATACCAGATTGAATGTATACTAATTAAAATAAATGAATTATGATTCTTATAATACTTTTCTGCTTTATTTAACCTTCCTTCATGACCCTATTACTTACTCTAATATCCCTTGAGTTAGGTAGAAATAAATTAACTACACTTAAACTATAATTATTTTTTGGCTGAAACCCAGTAGAAAATAATATTTGAACAGGAAACAGGGTGGTGACTTCCAGCTTTCCATTTTAAGGCCTTCTGGGTGAGGAGGCATCTATAATTAATAGTTAGTGAATAACATTCATAAATCAAAGCCATTCTGAAAACATTGCTAATTTTTAAAAAATGTAGGCAGAATTCCTTTCAAAAATTAAAAAAATATTTTAAAATTTCCTTTTCTTAAATATACTTTCTATCAGAAGGCAATATTTTTAGTTTATAGTTCTTCATATCCAAGTTGTGATTCATCTTCAAGAAGAATTTAGACAACATAAAAAATGCAATAGTGATGCTTAAACTTTTAAAATTGAAATACTCTCAGTGTTAATTGAAATATGCAAATCTCAAAACAATTATTTTACATTTATTTATCACTGTCCTGAACCCAGAGAGCAGAGATTAGACAGTTTACATAATTTAGGAATACTTCACTCAACGTTTCAAACAATTAACACAGTGATCTTTAATAAATTTGTACATATATTTTTAAATTCACAGGAAACAAATTGTTCTTTTTACAGAAAATCTAGTTGAATAGTAGCTGTTGTTTGATAAGTTTCTAGGTCATATACATATCAGAATATCACGTGAAAAAGAAAGTTGGGCTTTTTCCACAACAGAAAAGAGCATTGGAGAGTCAGTGGTAGAATTCTTACCTTTTATATGACTGATGTGGTTTCCTTTTCTGCTTAACAATCCTCATGTACAAAGATGTTTTTTAAAGTACTAGTGCTGGTCTGTCATTGGAAACTTGCACTTTGGTATCATGTTGATCATATTTCAATGTTTTTAGACTAAAATAAACTCAGAAGAATGATCTGCTGATCTGCTTATAAAAATTGGCCAATGAAAACTTTACAAATCTCAAAGGTTCACTACACAGCTGATTTGGGCCAGGGTGGAGGATCAGATAGCATTTCTTCTATTCTTCATGGGGCTGCAATGAGTTGGCCTTGACTCCGAAGCACCTATCAGCAACAGGTTAACAGAAGACTCATTGTAAAATGAGGAATCCAATTGTTTGCTTTAGCTGTTTGTTTTGTTAGTGCAAACACTAAGCACCGGGTGACTCAACAAACAAACAAACAAACAAACAAACAAATCCCCATCCTTCACCCAGGAAACCAAACTCATTAAGTCACTTGGGACTCTCAGTCATTAACTCACTTGAGACTCTCAGGGACACTATAGGAAAGACCAGAACTGCCTCTGTGAATGTCTGAGGCAGTAATGCTATAAAGGAATAGAAAGTCTCACTTTTCTCCCAAAGAAAGGGAAATGGATTCTAAAACTTGACCTTTCATTTAGCAGCCCACCACATAGCCATGGTACCCTTGGGGTACTATGGGCTTCCTAGATAAAGAGAGATGGTATTCCGAAGAAAATGTATTGGTTTTCAATGAATGCTGCACCCCCATCCCTGACAAATATATGCTTTAATCTTAAGGCCCTTCTCTGTGATTGTGACTTTAGAAATAAGAGTTTTGTATTTGAAATTAGGCAAGTTAGTATGAGCTTATACAGGAATAAATGGCTGGTAATTTGTTATGGTTTATAGTGACCCTTTAAGACAGAGGAGAGTTTCTGGTGGTCTTAAAATGCTGGCTTGTGGTTAGCAACCAACCTGGTTACCAACTATGTGACTAGGATTCAGAAGGCAGTGAGTTTTTGCTTGTCTGTCTTTCTGGTTACTCAGTATCAATATCACTGCTGTCTTTATAAGCATAGAGAAGATGTAAGCAGATGTAGAGGGAAGAGGGTCTTTTGAAAACAGTGGTAAAGATTGGAGTTATGCTTCCACCATTCAAAAAATGGCTGGGTCTACCAGAAACCAGAACACATAATGAATGATCTAAATCTTCAGCTTTGAGGAGAAGAGATATATTCCCTGTTGTGGTCTACAGAACAAATGGTTGTTGGGCAGTAGATTTTGATACAGACAGAACAGATTTCACCCCTTCTCTGTCACAAGTCATCATTATATTACATTATATTACGTTATGGTTTACTTTACAAGGGCCTGGGTTCTAAAAATGTACAGTATGTCTTTTATAATTCAGCTTCTTTTTAAAAAATATATATATATCGTCTTCAAGATTCGGTGGACCAGGATGGATTCCACTCTTTCTCCTTCCTTCTTTGGGCCAACGCAATGAATGTATGTATGGGTTGCAAAAGAGTTGTACGAGCTCCCAATAAAATGATTTTAAAAAAATAGATAAATAAGGAAAGGAAGAAAGAAAGAAAGAAAGAGTCCATTCTCAGTGCAGTTTGAAAATAGAGCCACATGATATGGCCAAATTGGGAGTGAACTGTGGTTGAGTTGTCTGATAGGGTTCTGCTCTTTGACATTTTGGATGTAATATTATTTAAAAAGGGAGGTGTCAGCATAATGGAATGTCCACATTGGAAGTCTCTGTTTGGGAACATGGATATGATATGATAGAGGTGTTCATCTGCAATGTTGCACCGATCAACAGGTACTATGTTCATTAAGGCCCTGTGTACTTATTAGGAGGGATCAGTCCCTGAGGAAGGGCACCAGGTTTGGTAAAGTAGAGGGTCAGCAAAAAAAAAAAAAAAAAAAGGAAGACCTCTCAACACAATGGATTAATACAGTGGTTCCAACAATGGGCTAAAATATAGCAATAATCATGAGGACACTGCAGACCTGAGCAGCATTTTCTTCTGTTTCATAGGGGTTTGCACTGTGTTGGAATGAACAATACCAACATTTTATACTCTGTGTAGATCTTTTTGTTCTAAGCTTGTGCTATGAAGTTCTCAAGTATCCTTATTGACTGTATTTGTTTCTTTAACATTCTTTGGTTTTATTTTATAAGCATATGCTTTAGTCACTTTCAGTGATAAAGCAATTGCTCAGATTCTCAAGAATGTAATATTTTATAATTATAACTCTGTAAAGGTCACTCTTGTCACTGGATTATCCTACTCTGATTATTCCATTTCCTTCCACTTCATATTAGCCTGATGACTATATTATGATTCTTCAAAGCACTATGTAAGTCAAAGTAAGAAATGCAATTTCTAGTCTTACTGGATCCCATGTATTTAGGTGTAATAAGCCTAGGAATTATGTTACAATCGTGTCATACCTAATGATGACCTACTTAGTCCATGTGAACATCATTCAATTACTCATCTCAACATTGATTTTAATCATGCTATTCTTCATAGCATTTAAACAGCTCTCAAGGCATTCCCTTTATTGGGGTGCAATGTTATGTAATGGTAAAGGATTCATAATGCTATGTATTAGTTAACATCCTTTTGGAAACAAATTGAGGTATCAATATATAAATAATGACAGGCTTATTTTTCATGAAATTTACTGCCTTTATAGACATGGTATATTGTGATAATTTTCACTGAAATAATTTTAAACGCAGTTGGATAATAAAAACAAACAATCCCCACATGATAACAATACTACTTTGCTTCAAACAACTTTTCTAAAAGATTAGAATTCCTAATGAGAAAACTATAAATATATACAATTTCAAGGTCTGACCTCAAAAAACAGAAATTTAGCTTAAATGAGAAAAAAGAAATCATACAATGTGTTACTAAAAATTATTTTGGAGTAGTTCTTTTTTCAACTATAGCAAGAGAATGTATTGTAAGTAAAAAGTTGTAAGTTATTTTATTCATTGAATGCAAGTGAAGACAAACCTAGCTTTACTCTCAACACTACTTATTTTCTTCTTTCTCACAGTTCATGTGAGAATACTTTTTAATGTTTTCTGCTCATTCTTTTAAAAATACTTCCCAAACTAGAATTTAAAATATTACATTGGCCCATTTAATTCCACCAATGTCAATTATAAAATATTTTGTAGGACCATAGCTTTTCTTCTAGAAAAATTTGGAACTTTAAGCTTTCTGGATTTAGTTTCATAAACACTAATAAATATTTTAAAAATGTTTTAAGCATATGTTTCCCATCTCATTTCTTACATGTTCTTCCTCTCTTTGAGAAATGTAGCTTGTATGCAATCATGTCTAATGTCTTAGTCGGAACTCTCATAAACCTTTAGACGGCATCCTGATTTGAATTGCTTTTGCTCAGAAAATTATTTCTGATGTATAACTCATATTCTCATTTATTCAATTCCAGTTCTTTAGACTATCTTTAATAACTATTTTCTCTTACAACTTCCTCCTTAAATCATTGTAGGTAATCTCAACACTTCATCATTTTTAAGAATGAGCTGTGCTATTTAAACGTTTAGAAAATCTGAAGATGACTAAAATGTCCTTTAACTTCATTTTTGATAAATGATGCAGATCTTTTTAGCTAAGTGTAATTTTTTAGTCTCATAAATATAAAGGTAAGAAGATCTTTACAGGATATTTAGATTTTTATAAATTTCTCGGCTAATTTGATATTTCTATTTGATATCTAAAGCTCATCTAAAATTATTATCCCCTCAAATGGAGTGGATTTCTTTCCTCAAATTTATTTAAAGATAGAAACTTTAATTGTCTCTTTCCCCACCCACATTATACATTTAATCTAATAGAAATTCTTGTGTTCATAACCCCAAAATGTAATTGAAAGTCATTCATATCTTTCTGTCTCTACTGACACTACCCTGACCCACTGAAACTGTCTTGCTTAGGCTTTTACAACAGCCTCCTGGCTTTCATTCTTCCTCACTTCAAGCTTTATTTTTCATGAGCCATCCAATGTGATGTATTGAACACTGAGGCAGGTCAGGTTTTACCCACCTTAACCTTCCCTAGGCTTTCCCTTGCCCTTAGAATAAAATTCAAACATATTAGTCAGTGGCTCATGCCCATTTTCCTGTCCTCACCTGATATGGCAATCTTATTTTCTTTAACCAGCACACTCTCCTCTCAGCTTTCCATCATACTGTGCTCCAGTTACAGTGACTTCCCCTCCTCCATGAGCACAACGAACTTTTTCTGGATCAGAAAAAGTTTCTGGATCCTTTGCTTTTTGCTTCATATGCCCAGATTCTCTTCCTGACCTCCTCACATTGCAGATGCCCTCCCCTTCTTTGAATCCAAATTTAAACAGAAAAAAACAAATTGTACAAGTTAATTACAGAATAGGAGAGATTTCTATCATAATAAAAAAAGGATGATATGATAGTGAATAAGAAAGGAAAGCCAATTCTTGTCATGGTGTTATGGTGGTAATGGAGAAGTCACTGGGAAGAGTGATATCTATATCATCTATATCTATATCATCTATCTATCATCTGTCTATATATATATTCACATTTCTGACCTCCTAATATATATATATATATATATATGTATATATTAGCAGCCCCGATGGCATGGTGATTACACATTAGCCTGCTAGCCATGAGGTCAGCAGAGCTAAACTGCTCCTTGGGAGAAAGACGGGGCTTTTAAAGTCTTGGAAATTCACAAGAGCAGTTTTATTATTTTTTATGGAGCCTGATTTGACACACTAGCAGCTAAATATGTATATGTATATATATATTTGCTGTGACTGTGATATATGTAGATGTGTGTATAGGCATGGGAATTGAAGTATGACAGAGTGAATGGGACACATTTGCAAATGAATATAGGGTTGACAGAGGATATCTATAAGTGGACATTTGCCTTCACTGCAAGTGTTCCTCTGATTGTGACGGAACAATTTATTTCCATTGAGTGGATGCTGACTCATCGTGACCCTATAGGAAGGGTTAGAGCTGCCCTTGTGAGTTTCCAAGACTCTACCTCTTTAGGGGAGTAGAAAGCCCCATCTTTCTCCCAGTGATGGAGCAAACTGGTGCTAAAGTTTTGAAAAATTCTGGACATCGTTAAACATGTTCAGTGAATTAGTCATGGGGTTTCGGGGAACACCATGTTCAACAGGTGTAACCAAGATTATATCCTTCGATGAGTGGCATCTGGTCTCTCCGAGTTCAGAGGAAAGAAGAGTATAGAAGGTCAAAAGCATATGGACCGAGTTCAATGGATCATACAAATATCAGTCTTCATGACCCTGAGAACAAAAGAGCTAGATGTCACCTGACTGCCGCTTCTTGTTTCTCCCAAAGATATCATCTTAGAAGGTTTTGGATAAAGTAAGAGAAAAATGTGGAAAAATACTCAAAAGCATAAAACAGAAAAGTCCAAGCTTACTGCCTAGTAGAGATTAATGGAGACCAGGTGCTCATTCATTACTCAGGGCTGGAAATCAAGTCACACCACTGATTCAATTTCCATTCTAACAGCAAAAAGTTTTAATGGGGAATGATATCTCTCCTGTGGTACACACACCTTAGAATGATCAATGATTCGAGAACAAAGGGCAGTGTTTACCCAAGGACAAATTTCAGAATGTATGGAGAGAAGGAATGGAAAAAGCAAACAGGGAGGAGTGAGATCTGTGATGTCACAATTGGGGGACCGCAATCAATAATAAGCAATGTGTCTGACTTGTTCATCCAATTGACAATGAAATCTGAATTAGTTAGAGCAGGGTTAAGGAACCCTACCTCGAGGATAGGGGGAAAATTGAGATGGCATCTTTTTCCTTTATGAAGTAAAGAGTTATTTAAAACCCCTGAAATACCTAGTAGCATTTGTAATGTGCAAAACCCAGAAATTTTTACAAAATAAAAGGATTTTTTTTATTAATGCCAATGCTTATTCAATAAAAATATTTTAGAATCGATTCATTGTTGTCATCTGTTGTGAAGTGCATTCTACCTTGGAGTTACCCTCTGTACAAGAGAGCAATTCCTGTCCTGTCTGAGACCATCCTTCCAACCTGGGCTATGTTCGAGCCCATGGTGGCAGGCGCTGGGTCAGTCCCTCTCTATAGTTTTGCTCCTTTTACTGACCCTCTACTTGACTAACTATGATGTTCTGCTGAGGAAGTGCTTCTTCTTGTGACATGTTCAAAGTGAATGAGAATGAGAAGAAGTCTTGCCATTCTCATTTCTAAGATAGGGTTGTTTCTCCCCCTGGCTATTCAGGGTACACTCCCCTATACCCTAGTTCAAGTCAACATCCATTATTTGGTCTCTTTATGCCTTGTGCAGATTTCACATATGTATGTAGTAATTGAAAATATCACTTTGGTTCCCAAAACTCACTGCCTTGTAGCTGATTCCAACTTACAATGATTTTATAGGACAAGGCAGAACTGTCTTTGTAGGATTTGACAACTGTAACTATTTAGCAGCATAGAAAGCCTTATTGTTCTCTCTTGAAGTGGCTGATAGCTTCAAACTGTTGACCTTGTGGTTAGCAACCCAGTGTCTGATCACAGTGAATGACTCCAAGGATCCTTAATTCTCAAGGTAACATCTTTGCTACGGAACAGTTTTAAAAACTTCTTTAGTTTTTTAGCTGCTTATTTTATGGGAATTGTTTGTGAACCCAAAGAAATGAAGTCATTGACAACTTTAATACTTTCTCTTCACCATAATGCTAATTATTATTTTTGTTGTGCAAATTTTTGTTTTCTTTATGCAGAACTGCAATTCATGCTGAAGGTTTTAGTCTTTGATACATCAGGTATAAAATCTGATACAGAAATTCCAAACTCACGGCTACTGAGTCAATTTCAATTCATAGTGATTCTACAGATTAGATTTGTTTCTTAGGGTTTCCAAGGCTATAAATCTTTCCAGGAGCAGAAGACTCATTTTCCTCACCGAGTAACTGGTGGATTCAAACCATTGGCCTTGTGATTAGAAGTCAAATTGTGTACTCCACAAGGGGACTCTTCCAAAACCAAGCAGAAGATATTATTAAAATATTACTATTTTTCTTTACAAAGAGACTCTTCTAAATAGTTTGAACTTGCCTAAAGCAATTTCAAGATGACCTACTATCCCCAAGTGACTTCTCAATCTCTTTAGCTATTGTAGTTCTTTAAATTCTTTTTCTGACTTTCCCCCAATTACTCCAGCCCTGTATTTGCTAAGCTAATATTCCTGCAGTGTGTCAGTATCACAAGATCAGGATAGGGAGTGATAAACTTCTTAATAAAACTTAATTCTGATTCTTTTAACAGATTAAAGTATCTTAGCAAGCTGTGAAGCATTTTATTTGCTGATTCTGATTCTATCATTGTGCAACCCTTGAACTGACCTTCTACCTGTGTGTTTCTTCTCTTGTTGGTTTTGTTGGTCTGGTTATACACAATGAGATTGGAAAACAAAAAGTAATGTGATCTCACATGTCTAAATATATTCAGTGTTTATCTGTACAATTGATTGTTTACAAGCTTCTAAATCACATATTTATTTCTATTTTCTCTTCCTCAGAAATCTCAGGACTAGTTTTTCTACATGGTTATCTATGCTGAGAAGGAAGAATCTAGTCATACATAGCTGATGCAGACTTTGAGATCAAAGAAGGGTCAAAACAAAATAAAGTCAGAATTGAATTGAGGAATAATTCTTAAGAGACGGTCGCTGCTTGCACTACTCCAAGATGAGTGACTGATAATAAGAGAGAATCTAACTTATCTGAGCAAGTTAGAATATTCTGGCACTGAGTTCTGGGTATATTAACTGATGAGCTAAACAAATTGCTGTTATTGACATTGAGAAATTATCTATGATACAAATAGGCTTACCACTTTAAGACCTTTGCTTTTTTGCCTTCTAGTTCACTGGTCACTTCTCAGTTGTCGTCACTGAATATTCCTTTTCTTGCTAACCTTGCTGGCATGTTGCTGACCTCAGTCTGTCAGGTGTTTGTGCTTGTTTGCTTTGTTTTCCTCTCTAGTTCTTTTTCATCTCCTATTAACTGCATCTACTTGCACAATAAATAAGTCTAAAATATCTCTTTTCTGGATATTTTCCTTTCTTTTCTTCTTCCAGTATAGATTATATTTCTCCCTAAAGTTCTAGATTCCCATGTTTAAAAAGAGTAAACAAAGAACAGTAGCAAAAAAAGACCTTCTTTATTTGTCAGTTTTTCATACTGTGATCTCTTGTGTGGTGGTGTTTTCCTGGAAGTTATGTCACTGGTATTTAAAATTCCCGCAGGGCCAAAAAAAGGAGAATAGGTATCCACAGAGTTTCCATATTGATAAAAGTCTATGAGAAAGGAATAGATAGATGGTCCTTTTTTTGAGGAATGAGCCAGAGGAAACCATATGGACGGAACTCACACATTGTCAGACACAGAAAACGTCATGCACTGAAGTAGAATGTTGTTGGCAATAGTGCCAGAAGTGAAACTCCTCAGGTTGGAAGGCACACAAAGTACAACTGAGGGGGAAGAACTGCCTTCTTAAAGTAGGATCAGCACAATGACAAAGACAGAGTAAAGTTCGTGGGAGTAAATCTTTCAGGACCTTCATTTCCAGATGGAGGACAGCTCAAAAGTTGTACAGACAGCTGAAAACATCAATTAACAATGGGAAATTGGAATATATGAAGTATGAATCTAGGAAAATAGTAATTTGTAAAAAA
>PVJH01008149.1:0-87394 GCA_004026705.1 Nesogale talazaci | reverse complement strand
CCTGGTCTCTCCTCCCCTCCAACCCTCAATAATTTATACATTGTTATTGTTTTGTCATATCGAACACTGCCCGACCTCTCCCCCAACCCACTCCTTTAATGCCCATCCTTCAAATAAGAGCTTGTGTATATATCCTTGCTGTTGGTTCCGTCTCTCTACCCCCCCTCCCCTCCACCCTTCCAGTATCTCCAATCTAACCATTGGCCCGAAGGGGCCCATCCATCCTGGTTTCCCCATATCTCCAGCTCCCCTCTATGCCAGTGTGACTTCTCTAGTCCATCTGGATTTGCAAGGTAGAGTTGGGACCATGATGGTTGGGGGACGGGGAGGAAGGCTTCAGGAACCAGAGGAAACTTGTATGCATCATCACTGCCTGGCTGCCCCCCGACTGGTCTGTCTCCTCCCCGTGTCTCCCCTGTAAAGGGGTGACCAATTACCCACCAGTGGGCCTTAGGTCCCCACCCTGCTCTCCTCCTCCTATGTAATGATGTGATTCTTGTTCTTTGGTGCTCAATATCTGCTCCTTTCGGCCCCTCTTGATCACGCATTCTGGTGTGCTTCCTGCATGTGGACTTTGCTGTTTCTGCGCTGAATGGTGACTCGATTATCTTCAAGTCTTTGAGATTCCAGGCATTCAATCATTTGTTAGCTGGGTATCATCATTTCTTCTACTTTGTTTGCCTTTGTATCCATTTGTCATCAGCGATATCAGGGGTCAATTGGTCCATTGATTTTGATTTTTGTTCTTTGTTACCTGATTGTTTCAGCACCTCATGATCGCACAGGTAGGTGATCTTTTTTATGGTGGGTTTTGTTGCTTCTGAGGGATGTTTTCTTAATGTACAGTTGCTCTTGTATATAAACCTCTTTCTTATATACATAGGCATGCTTATGACTTTGTTTCTCTAGTCTACCTGGACTCACACAGACCGTCTCAGAAACCAACAGGACTAGCCCTTCCCTGTTCAGTGAGGTTTCTTTGAGTCTGCATTAGTCCGCTGGTGATGAGTTTGATATGTAGAGTTTTAAGAACCCAATGGAATCCCGTTAAGCTCTGGCACACTGGGTTCATCAGCAAGGAGACTCCCTCACAGACAGAGACTGGGCCATAGGTTGATGTGCACCTTTCATCCCTCTGATGCAGGCTGTGGTATTGGGTGGGTGGATGCTGTATCTCAGCGAGGATGTCTTCGCCTCCCTCTTGTCTTCTCAAGCCACAGCGGCCAACTTTCAACATCCCCCTGTCCAGGGCCAAGGTCCCACTGCAGCTCAGTTCAAATCCTTGCAACCACTGTAGGCACCCTGAGATCCTGGGTATGCCACAGGTCCTTGGGATCCCACTTGGCCAAGCTGCAGGAGGTCACTTGCAGGTGCGTATCTGGGGGATCATTCAGAGAGAATGCAAAGAGGCACTGGGACTTTTTTTTTATCCAAAGGACATGCTTAACCTGGCCTCAAAAGACTCAGCAATTAGAGAGCCCCCACGTTAGAATTTCATTCCATGAGCATTTCCTTCTCCTTAATTGCTCGCTTGCTCCTTCATTACACTGGAATTCCCCATCAGTGTTTAAATGCTGCAGCTGTTTTTCCCCGGTGTTTGTGTCTTTTAACGTAAGCCATTAACTTGCCATTTCAATCTTCTGGAAAAAAAATGCTTATGATTGACAAAACTTTATGAAACAGTGGCAAATTGGAAGAAAATTAGTTTCACGAAAAAGAAACAGCTAAGTGGTATTCACAGAGAAATTTGTCATTGTGGGCTAACAGCGTAATTGGCTGGTTAAATAGCTTATAAACAGGTTGAGCCTATTACTCCCTTTTCCTCAGTCTTCTCTCTCTCTTCCTTCTCTTCCATTTTTGTTTGTTTGTTTGCTTGCTTGCTTTTTTCCTTCTTTTGTTCTCCTGAGACTTCAAGTTTGCATCATTTCATGTCATTAGGCTTTTTGAGAAATACCAGTTGAGATATGGGTGCGTGTGTGTGTGTGTGTGTGTGTGTGTTAAATTAAAAGTATGTGTCCTGAAACCTCAGGGTACTGTAGAACGCTCATCTTTTAAAAGATGAAGCCATAAACATTTTCTAGCTGTCTGGTTCTTTACCAGGAACCAGCGTCTCACCGAACCAGTCTTTCTGTAATAAAAAGGAGTCCCTGGGCTTCTCCTATGGAGGCCTGGGGGGTAGAGTGGTGATGTGCTGAGTTACTACCTGCGAAATCAGCAGTTCAAAACCATCAGCAGCTCCTTGAGACAAAGAGGGGACTTCTACTTGCATAAAGAGCTATAGTCTTGGAAACTCACAGGTGCAGCTCTACCTCATCGTATAGGGTCACTCCATACCCCTCACAGAGCTAAGCACTCATTGTCTAGGTGACAAGGTTGGCAGTTCAAACCCATCAGAAATTTCTTGAAGAATAGGCCTGGCAGTCTGATTCCAAGGTTTTAAAAACCTAAGGGAACTTCTCCTTGACACCCAAAGGGTGGCCATGTGGTAGAATGGACTCATAGGCAGCTTCTGCCCACCAAAATGCATTAGAGCACCAGATTCTCATAGCCAAGGGAAACGGGTGTGGAGCCAAATTAGGTTCCTCATCATGTGCATGGGTTCAGAATTGAGCTGTCCGCTGCATAGTATATTGAATATTGTCAGAGAAGCATTGAATGAATTTGCATAATGTAGGCACCTCTGTCCTCACCAGCCCAACCAGGAGGAAGACCTCTGTCAATTTGAAAGAGACTTTGAAAAATCCCTTTTACAGTTTTCCAGATGACTCCCCTTGACCCTCTTGCATGTAATATGTTAAAAGGAAAATGCCCCATAAAGCACACTCTTCCACTTGTTTGTAAAGAAACCATGATTCCAAATTTAAAAGAATCCTTATCCAAATAAGGTCTTCTTTTTGAAGCAGAAGCTAGAGCAAGGAAGGCAGACGACTCAATAGAGTATGGTGACAAGGGTGAAAACACTCACTTGTTTCTTCTTAGGCTGAAATTTAAGTCCTGGGGGGTGCTAGTTTAAGTCCTTCTATAAGCATCCCTGACCCTCGATGATAAGCTGGCCTTCTGAAACAGACTGAGCTGACAAACCATCCACACACTTGTGTATCCACGCACGTAGATTTTTTATTGTGTCTGCAACAGCCTGTGTATCTGCTAATTAAAATAGCTTTTAGACCTTATATTTTCCAATTAGGATGCAATTCACCAAACCAATCATTTACAGGCTGTTGCGAAATTTCAAAGGTAGCTTTAAAAAAAAAAAAGCACCAGCTCAGAATATTTAGAGACTGTTCATAATTCGCTTGAAAAGGGCCCTGTTGATTCGAGAGTCACAACCTACCAATTGGCTGTCATCTTCAAACTTAACCCAATGTGTGCCTGCTCCATTGATCTATCTGGTTAATGTCTGAAAATCAACTAGAAGTACAACTGCCCAATCCACTTACTAAGCCGATCCCAGGTTATTCCACCAGGGACCAGACAGTTCTCTGTTCTGAAGGACAACTTGACGGACTTCCAACCTGCCCCTGAGATCAACCAAGTGGGTCTAGATGACAGCAGATTTGGAAAAGAGGTCTGAGACAGGTGAGAACACGAGCCTACTCACACCAGATGGGGCACAATCCTGCCTTCTCCTGTTGTGTTCTCTTCCTGACAGAAGTTCCTAGCAGGGGACATTTTCATTAGGACGATCTCAGGGTACTATTAAAAAAAAAAGAAAAGATCAGTGCTGGCTGTGGAAAGCAACAGTCGCAGAGGGACCTGCCTTGCCCCCAACAGCCCCTTTCACTATGTACCTAGTCCCAATGAGCCATGGGAGTGCGTCATCCCTGCCTTCAATGTTAGAGTACATCAAGCCGGGGCTCAGCTCAAGAAATGGGCTTCGAAATCCGTTCCAATGTGGCTGCCGTAAATTTATTATCTAAAGAAAATGCTGTGGCATGTGATATTACAGTATCTTACATATGCAGAAGGAGGATGGAGGGGCAAAACAAGAACCACTGTGGGAGCCTTAGGCATCCTGGTCTGATAGAGATCAGAGGAATTCCTGGGGCCATCCCCAAGGAAGTCCTCTTATCTGGAATTGTGACTCCTGCCGAGGGCACCTTTCAGACACCTAACAGATGGGCCCATAAGATAAGCAGTGACTGTCCGAGCGGAATGGGTCCTATTGCAAGACCCCGGCGCAGCACAGGATTTACCCACCAGCAGAGCTGCAGGGAGATAGGACGGATGGGATTAGAGAGGGTGCTGACACCAGAGAGGGTGCTGACACCCTGGCGAGGAC
The DNA here is from genome assembly GCA_004026705.1 of Nesogale talazaci. Classification (NCBI taxonomy): domain Eukaryota; kingdom Metazoa; phylum Chordata; class Mammalia; order Afrosoricida; family Tenrecidae; genus Nesogale; species Nesogale talazaci. The sequence continues at coordinate 83,112 of PVJH01008149.1, read as the reverse complement.
TGGTCACCTGGAAAAATTCCAGTCCCACGTGTTGATTGAGAAGCTAATTTTCTGTGTAAATTTTAATCTAAAACCCATGAAAAATATCTAAAAGAAGCTGGTGGACAAGGTAAGTGAGAGCTGAGGGGGCCTAGAAGGGAAGGGAGTTTGAGTAATAAGGACAACAGCTGTTTTGGAAACTTGCCTTCCTGGTTGGGTCAGAGGGGGATTCTGAAATAGCCACATGGAGCCAAGGGGACAGTTCCCTTTCTGCAGGGCATCAGGTGGACTATTCATTTCAGAAAGGGAACAGGATGGGTAATTCTGCAGCAGAGAATCCTCAGAGAAAAGGGGTAACAGGACAGTCCTGGAGAGCTCAAAGGAATTGGGGATTGCAAAGGAATCCTGGTGTTTTCATGAGATGGTGGAAGGGCTATATTCCTGGGGTAAGTACTATTAATGTCTGAATAATAATAGGTTAGTTATAGCAAGAAAGAGAACCGTGCTCTCTCTCTTCCATGTGTGGTAGGATCCTCTTCATCCCTCCTGAAACTGCTTGGACATCAAGAGAAGGGTGTGCAGAAGCTCTAGGACCACCTCTGGGGGGACTTCTTACATTGCCCATTCCTGGATGGAGAACAGAGCTGAGGACACTGAGTTGTCTGGGTCATACCCAGGAGGAACGTGATACGTTCACTTGGGGATTCAGCTGGCCTTGCTGATGTGTGACGATGGTCCAATTGATAAGAGTTGGAACCCACCAGTTGCCCTGAGAGTGAGATTAGAGAGATAGAGAGATGATGATAGATAGATGATAGCTAGATAGATAGATCAATAGATAGATAGATGTGGCAGCCTGCTTAGACTTTGAAGATCATCTGGGAGTAGTTCTACTCTGCCCTGTTGTGCCCCCATAGGGTTAAAATTGACTTGAGGGCGATTGCTTTTTGTTTGTTCTAGAGTTTTACTAAGTGTGATATTTGTTCATGTGAGCCTAGCACCCCATAACTTAGCCGGAGGTCTCTCAGTCAGCCAGGCCCTGGTTCTGGCTGAGTTACTAGCATGGCAGAGCCTGGTCATCCTCTGAACTTCATTTTCCCATCTGGAAATTTAGGAAGGCTTGGTCATGCTTGGGAGGCATTTGTGGTTGTGAGAGTTGATCACGTGTGGGGCAGTCTGCCTTGCCATTCTTAACAGATGCTTGACATTTTTCACGGGTGCTGCTTTTGCTCTCTTCCCCCTGGGAACAGATCTTTGGATGAAGAAAGCCCACCTTACCCCACTTCTCAGTTAGGTTGCCCAGACCACTGCTGCTGACAGCCTGTCTGGCTTTCTGTTCGATAAAGAGCTACGTGGAAGATTTCTCAGCCAGATGTGACAAATGGAAACCCTTCTCTTTTCATTAGCTGGTGGCAGGCCATAGATTGAAATTACAACCTGTCATCTCTCTTGATGACCCTTGAGCTCTATCGATCCCGGTCATTTCCGTAAATGAATATTCCATCCATAGGACAGGCACCTGCCAATGTCAGCAATCGATGTCATCCTTTCCGTGGTCATTAAAGGAACATGTAATGGGAGCCTCAGATAGATGCTTGAGTCAGAGGGATGCAATTCATTCTGGTGGGAGCAGGCAGGTCTCAGCTTTTTTTTTTCTGGCTAGGGAAGTCAATGAAGTCAGAAAATTACTTTCTCTAATGAGCAATTCTTAGTAGGAAGCATGCTACCCTCCTGGGGAATGGAGTCAGTCATTCATACAGTTATTAAACATTCTTATACTGCTTTAAATGCCTACAGTGTATCAGACTTTGCCATGTGCTCAGTATGTGTAGTAGGTACTACAGCACACAGACACATGCACACAACCACACAAAGCACACACATGTATACACACACAGTGCATCTTATCAATCTGCTGTTGGCAGCTGTTCTGGAGTTGTAAAAAGCCAAATGTCCCATAAGTTAGAAGTGTTTGCTTCTAACATCTGTGGACTTTCTGAAGAACATTGCCAAGTTCTCTCTCCAAAGCCCTTCTGGGTGCATTTGAACTGCCAGACTTTTAGATAGTAGTCCAGGGATTAGCATGTAGTGCCATCCAGAGACTCCTTACACATGCAAGTATATATGGTCTGACATGTGTATATTTGTGTGTGATGAGGCCACCAAAGTTCAGAGAGGAAATGGCACGAAATGACCAAACAACAACTAACAGATCAAGTGGTACCATCATGACAGATGGAAAAAAGAATGAAGTTGTCAAGGATTTACACTTTCTGGGCTCCACAATCAATGCTCGTGGAAGCAGCAGTCATGTTCATTACATTGGGTAAATCTGCATGAGACTTCTTTAAAGTGTTGAAAAATAAGGATGTGACTTTGAGGACTAAAGTGCACCTAACCCAAGTCATGGTATTAGCAGTTGCCTCCTACGCTTGTGAAAGATGGACATTGGATAAAGAAGACCCGAGAATAATGGATGCATTTGAATTGTCCACAAAAAAAAATGTCAAAATGGCTGTGAAAGACCAAGTCATCCTCACTTTCCAGATTGGAAACTGAAGTCCGCCATGCTTTCAAGCCAGCCAGAACCAGGGCCTGACAGATTTAGGGGCCTCCAGCTAAGTTATATGATACTATGCTCATGGGACCAAGTATCACACTGAGTAAATCTCCAGAAAAAAAAAACAAAAACCAGTTGCCCTCCTGCCAAAAGGAGAAATGAATCTGTCTTGGGAGAAGAAGAGTCAGAATGTTCCTTAGAGGCGAGGGTCAGACTTCATCTTATGTAGCTTGTTGTTAGGATATGTTGTTAGGAGAGAATAGTATCAGGAGAAGAACTTCATGCATGGTATAGGGTAGGGAGAAAGAGCAGACCCTCAACAAGATTGACTGACAAAGTAGCTGCAATAATGGGCACAAACACAAGAACAATTGTATGGTGGCCCAGGACTGGGAAACATTTCCTTCTGTGATATATAAACTTACTTTGAGTCATGTGTTAGACAAGGTTGGCTGGAGAACCCAATCCAGGGACATTCCTATGTATATAAGAGAGAGTTTTATATCAAAGTGCAGTTGCACATGGAGAAAATAACCCACCCAAACCAAATCAAGTCTGAAATTAGCCCATAAGTCTGATACTAGTCCATAAATCCCTCTTTTGACCCACACAGTCACGTAAAATGATTCAAAATGCAGAAGGATCACAGGCCAGTTGGTTCAAAGTCTTGTGGATTCAATGGTGGTGGACACAACTCAAGGGCTCTGGCTGCCATCAGAGTGGATTGAAGTGACTTGTGTTCAGGAAGGTGCTGCAGAAAGAGAGGGTGGCCCACTTTCAAGAGTAAAGTGAGAAACTTCCCAGAATTCCTGAGAAGGCCATACCCATGAAGAGACATCATCAGGCTGTGACTTGATTGACAGGCTACACTCCACCCCTCCGCTTTGTTTATCAAGTTGATACGAAATTATGTAACTCGCCCAAGTTTTGAGTTGGAACAGCCTCGAACACACCTGACAGCAACAACAACAACAACAGCTATCAAAAAAGGTGTGATTAGTATGTTGTTATAGTTCAGAGGAGAAATGGTAGCATTCATACCATGTTGACAGTATCAAAGATGACTTCATACAGTGGGGAGTAAGAGAAAGATTCAGGGGCATATGCCTGAGAAAACACAGAATTTTGAACGAAAGGATATACAACACAAGTAACAATGACACCAACAAAAGTAACTGAAATAATTGGACAGATAGAACACACTTCAAAGAAAGGCACTCACTGTCTCCAACTTACCCTTATTTCTCTGGCCCCTTCATGCCATTAGCACAAAGTCAATAGTCACCAAAGGGCTGTCGAGTGAGAACAGTTGTGCATAGATTAAAGACTGGGGAAAAATTTAATGATAATCTAGATGCTATCACTCAAACTTTGGTAAGGGTATACCAAGTAGGGCTACATATTCTTATGTGTACATATAAAGGGGGCTTCAGATAAAATGCTTTCTAGACAAATGGAATTAAAAGACAATGGATTTTTCCCCTCACATATAATCACACAGAAAACACACATATATGTGTACAAACATATATAGAGACAATATATATTTATCCTACATAATAGCCTATATATGTGAGGAAAGATGGCAATTATTTGTAATGCAAGAGCACCTCAAAAGGTTTGGGGGACATTCCATTATCTTTTCATTCCATATTCCAGGAACTTTTTTTAAACCTCTTCATATAGCTCTTCGCATATTTATACATTTATATATGAACTAGGAGCCTTCCTGGCATGATGGTTAAGTATCAGCTGCTAACCCAAACTATATGATTTAAACCTATCTGCCAGTTCCATAGGCAGAAGACCTGATCATCTGTTCCCATAAAGATTGTAGCCACAACAACTCTGAGAGGCAGAGCCATTACTCCACCAAAACCAACCATCCAACCATCAAAAGCACCTCATTGCTGTCAAATCGAGTCTGACTTCTATCAACCTTGTAAGACAGAGTAGACCAGTCCTACAAGATTTCCAAAATTGTCATCTTTATTGATGCGGGCTTCCATGTCTTTCTCCTGTGGCCTGGCTGGTGGGTTGGAACCAGTGTCCTTTCAGATAGCAGCTATGTCTATCAGCTAGGCTCTTTTCCTGTTATAACCCACTGCCATCAGTCGATCTTGGCTCAGTATCCTGATGTAAGACAGAGGAAAACAGCTACCTAGGGTTTCAAAGACTACAAACATGTACGGGAGTATTCAGCCTCAGCTTTCTCCTGTGGAGAGGCTGGGGTCTTTGAACCACGGACCTTAAGGTTAGCTGCCCCATGCTTATTCCACACTACCTTCAGGCAGAGCTCCTTTTTTCCTATTGTACTTACATCTATGGAATACACAGTGCACTCCTCCCATCTTCCCTGAAATGCATACTTATCAAAGTTCAGAAATGCTGTGCTAATGATTGACCTTGAAAAGATATTATAATGATCTGCAGGCAAATAGAAATCCCCTTAGAGAAGGGTTTTAGGGAGAGCCAGACTGGGTGTAATAAAGGACTGATGAAACATATACCTTTCCTCTAGTTCTGTAATGTTTCCCTCTCCACCCCTCACTATCATGACCCCAATTCTACCTTATAAATCTGGTTAGACCAGAGCATGTACACAAGTATAGATAAGAGATGGAAGCACAGGGAATCCATAACGGACAACCCCCTGAGGACCAATATTGAGAGTAGCCATACAAGGAGGGGAAGGGGTTGGTAGGGGGAGGTAAGGGGAACTGATCACAATGATCTACCTAGAACCTCCTTCCAGGAGGGTGGATAGCAAAAAAGTGGGTGAAGTGAGACATTGGTCAGTATAAGACTGGAAAAAAAAATTTACAAATTATCGAGGCACATGAGGGAAGGAAGGTGGTGTGGGGCATGAGAAGCTGATACCAATGCCTCAAGCAGAAAGACAGTGCTTTGAAAACTGATGATAACATACGTACACATATACATGACACAATGGCTGGATGGATTGTAAGAGTTGTATGAGCCCCCAATAAAATGGTTTATAAAAGAAACAAAGGAAAATATACTATATGTGAGTACTTAAGATGGCTCCATTCCATTCTACATAAAGTGTGAAATTCATTTTTATGTCTTGGAAGAACTGCCAAGAAGATTCACCTGCTCCTGAGCTAGAAGAAGTAACTTGCTTCTGAGGCAGAAGCCTGATGAGTGAGACCTGAGCCTTGGAAGTGGTTCATTTCCTTCTGGTTGTGCTTTGCTTGTGTCAAGGTGTCGCTATTCCTAGATACCAAGATTCTCTGTGGCTGACCCCATCATGATTCATCACCAAGCAGGCAGTGGCCCCTGGAATCATGTCACCTCAAGTGTACTGAGATGGTATAAGGCCAGGCAGTGAGGCGATGGGCAGAATTAAGGATGGATGATCAGCCTTAGACCAACATTCCATAAAACATCCATGATGGCAGCTGGTCCTTAGAGTCAGTGATGGTACTGTTGAAGAAAAGGTGGTCGTTTGAATTTTTTTTAAATCCTCAAACTCACTGCCATCGAGTTAATTCTGACTCGTATTAACCCTATAGCATAGAGTAGAAGTGCCCCTATGGGCCGTTGAGACTCTAACTTATTAGGGAAGTGGAACGCCTCATCGTTTTCCTGTGGAGCAGCTGCTGGTTTCCCATGTTCTCCTTAAGACTAGCCCACCATATAAACCACTACGTCACCACCGCTCCTTGTAAATCTTTACAGGGATAGACAGCCTCATCTGTCTTCCAGGGACTAGCTAGTGGTTTTGAACTACTGACCTTGTGGTTAGCTGCCCAATAATTAACCCCCTATGTCACAAGGGTTTTGAAAGAAGGTCTGGTAAGAGATGCTGAGAGTAGAAAGGAATGGAGAAAAAAAACTCAGAGGAAAGCAGGGAATAAAATACCACTCAAATTGGGCAAAGCGATTGAAAAGTTGCTAGCATGACCAGTTCCAGATCCATTTTGGCTTTCTTTGCTGAGTCAGGAGGAGCTAGAATGAGTTGTTCCTCAATATACAGTCCAGAGGATGTGGCTGGCTTTTCTACAATGGAGGATCAGCTTGTCTTGTTCTGATTGTGGTGGCCTGATAGATGGGGTGCTGTGATTCTATGGGCTGGGTCACACCTACATCCAGGACTGAGCAGAAGCAAATTACTTGGGGGAGGGCCAGGTGCCAAAAGAATGTCTAGAGGTGGGGGGCTGTTACAAAACCCCAATAAGAAGAAAGTTGTCATTCTAGTGGTAGCTCTTCACATTTCAAAGCACAGTAAACAAATGAACAAAAAAACCCACCTTTATAGCCTCACCTCACTCCCATTAAGTCAGTCAATGCCAACTCACAGTGACCCACCCCTGTAGAGTCTACACCAAGATGAAATAGAATTGAGATCCTTGAAGTAAACCTATCTGCCATAAGATACATAGTCTTTAACAATGGAAAGGAATTCATTAAATGGGCCATAGATGGTGTAGTGAAGCTAAATTTCTTGCTATGCTCCTTCTATCCCCAGGAACTCCTATCAGTTGACTGCACGGGAATATCCAAAGAAGGTGTAGATGACTCTGAGGGAGGGTGGAGTGGGTTGGTCATTTTCACCCTCTCTCTGGGTTTGAATAAGCCATCTCAGAAGCAGAAAGAGAGAGAGAGTCTCCTGACAAGCAGATGGAAAAGCATTGCCTGCCCAGCATTTATATAGAGAGAAATGACAGCAAGATAGAGTAGCACAGAGAACAGCTGGGTTCCTGACCCACCAAATGAGTAAAGCTCATAGTGTCTTCGAGCAAGTGGATGGCTTCCAGAGGGCACTGCCTTTTATCAGTATTAAAGGAACATTATAATACTCGTCCTAACAGGGCAGAGGCCCAGGGCAATGCATGACTGAAAGAATGAGAATGAAAAAATAGGTTTTGGGGAGTGGAGGGCACAGGGCAGAGAGAGAGACAGAGAGCGAGAGCGAGAGCGAGAGAGAGAGAGAGAGAGAGAGAGAGAGAGAAACCTGTTGGAACATCTAATAAGAAGTGCTGCAGACAAAAGGATGGCATCCTTAACATTATTCTGATCCAGATTTAATTAAATCCATTAACCTTCCTAATAAATCCAATCATCATGAGTACTGTCTAGGAATTGTGTATGGCAATGACTATGGATTATCAAGTCAGCCAAAAAGACATGTGTCCAGGGAGGGATGGTTGGTATCAGAATAAGATAAAGGAAGCTGGAGGGTGAAGGCATGGCTGATGGCCATTTTTGGCAGGTGTTGAGTTGGACCCCCTCTTTGGGTCACTGAAAGAGGTCAGTCGTGGTCCCAGGCCATTTATTCACCTAGCCTAGACAACAAATGGTGCTGGTGAAACTGCATTCTATCTTCAGGAGAATGAAACAGCACTCTACCTCACACCATCTAAAGAAAACCAACAGAAAGTGGATCAAAGGCCTAAGAGTGAAACCTGGAAAAATTAACATCACAAGTGAGAAAACTGGGACAAACTTAGAGACACTCAATCTTACATCAGTGTGATAACATACAAGAGGACCAAATTCAAACAGAAGGAGACAAATGACTAGACTAGGTTCTTCTAAAAATTAAACACCTGCATGCATCCAAAAACTTCACTAAAGCAATAAACAGAAAATCTACAGACTGAGAACACTTCTTTGGCCATGACAGATGGGTCCAGATATCAGTCTCTAAAATTTTTTGGGGGGAGGGCATCATTTCCCTCTCATGGGAGTGGGAGACCCAGCCTTGCTTCTGGAGAGCTGCTGCTGGATTTAAACTGACAAACCAGTGGGTCGCAGTCCTGCACTCAACCACTGTGCCACCGGGGCACAGCCCCAGTCTCTAAAATTTATTGAAAACTTTACCATTATTGAAACCTGTAACTTTAACAAGATAAAGACAAATAATCAAGTTAAAATATGGCAAGGATTATGAACAGACACTTCATCAAAGAAAACCTTTATATGGTCAACAAACACAGGAATAAATGCCACTAGATGTGCAAATCAAAACAACAGTGGGATATGATTTCACACCATTGTTAATAGGTGTATGAAAGTTACTGGCTTTGCTCCTCCAGATAACTCAGTTTAACAAAGCAGTAGGAGTGATGGCATGAAGAGATGTATGCATACCCATAGTTAGCACAGTGCTACTTACAATAGCAGAAAGGCAGGAACAGCTTCGATGCTCATTAAGTGAAGAATGAATATACAAGCTTTGGGACCTGCACACAGTGGATCACAGTGCAGCATTAAAGAGTAAGAATGGATTGGCCCAGCACCTTATAATATGGCTGACCCTGGAGGACATAATTCTGAGTGAAATAAATGTATCACCAAAGGATAATTATTATATGGCATCACTATGATAATAAGAACAGCTTTTCACAGAAGCAGAAACATTCTTTGAAGGTTATCAAGAGTGAGAAGTGGAGGAAAGACAAACAAATTATTAACTAGAGGGTAGACATACAATGTGGATGTAAGGGAAGGCAAATTGGTTTGAATTTTAAAAAGAATCACAGGTCAATATACATACATAGGCTGTTAACGTTGGGTGCTCTAAAGAAGCAGAATCCTTGGCACTTGTGTTTAGATATATAAAGAAATGGTTTACATAGTTGTAGAAATAGGTCAGTACAGTTCACATCAGGCTTCTCTTGACTCATAGAAACTGAGTGCGAGGAAACAGGATGAATAACAGAGACAACAGGGGCACAGGCTGGTGCATGCAGAGGTCCAAAGTTGACCAAACGAATCCACCATTGGTTAGTCCACCGACCGCTCCTGGGAATGGCAGGATATCCAATGACAGGAGACTGAGGAACTACACTCAAGATCCAGCTCTGACATAAGGCAAAGGGCCAAACAGGATTAGATTCAGGACTGCAATTGGACTGTGGGCTCTGTCTACAAAAGGTCACACTGTCCAACAGGTGTCATTAGACTGTGACCCCTCGTACAAGATCAAATGGTAGGTTGTGCTTCACTCCTACCCTTACCCAGGAGTGCCTGATTCCATGGTTCATAATCATTTTATATATGTGTACGAATACACATACGTACATATATACATACCTATCTATATATAACTATAAACTGCATGTTTGTATATAATATATATACATGTTTATATATTTATCTATTGTATTATACATTATATAGGATACAGAGTATATATAATATATTAAACTGAGCATCAATACTATACCAAACATTGTTCTGCTTGCTTTATTTTACTTTCATTCAATCCTTCAATCACTCCCATCATAAAACAAAGAAAATTAAAAAAGCAACAGCAACAGAAAATTTTTTTGTCTGATACTATTGAGCCAACTCCAATTCATGAAGTGCCCATGCGGGAGCCGAGAATAACTACACTCCATTAGGATCCTTAAATTGCAAACCTTTCCTTTCAGAAGCAAATCACCTTGCCTGACTTCCAACATCCTCCACCCTTTCTAGTCCTTCTACAGTACTTGACCTTCTGAGCCATCCAGGGACTCTGAATGCTGAACTCTGTTTGGGAGAGATTAATGCCATTTCTTTACTAGGAAGAGAAGACTACGAATAGAAAGATTTTCTTGCACCAGATCAAATGGCATCACGGTTAAAACCTGTCTTGATTACAACAAACAAAAGCCGGTCATGGTGACACTTGTCCAGACACTTCTTTCCCATGCAGTTAGTGTTGTTCCAACGGCAAGAGAGATGCTTTTAGAAGGCAGTGGAGCAGGAATGGGAGTGCAAAGACCTGAGGCTCTTGAAGATGGAGTCTTTCCATCCACATTTCCTGATGTGATTCCAAAAATAGGTCCTTGGGAAATGTACATTACCGGAGTAAATGGGTGATACATGAATGAAGGAGGATGCCTTCATTCATTCAGCAGTTTTTAAAGAAACGTAGAACCCTTCATTATTAATTCACATGATGTATTATGTCTGCTTGAGTCTTCAAGGGACTGGACAAATCAATATGCTTCCCCTTTCATTTCCACAATGCTTTCCACAGCACGCAGGTGAGGGAGTTTGGCTTCCCACCTCCTCTCTCATTCTCCATCTACCAGCTTGCTCTTCCCGAAGGGGCTGGGAATCTCTGCTTCCATATCAAAAAAAACTTGGGACCTGACAATGGGAAAAAAAGTAATAATAATAACTGCTAGAAAATGTAATTTGGAACTTTTACAAATAGAGGACAATCGAAAGGCAGGTCGTGGTGGCCGCTTAATTTGGAGCGTATTATTTTTAGCCTTGCCAAGGACCAGTGGCACGAAAACAATTAGGATCTTTTGTCAAGTTAATTAAATTTTACTAAGTGTAGTAATCTCAGTGGGCTTCGTACACCAGAGGTAAAACTAATTAAAACACAAATTCTTCCTAGTCTAATAAGGAGTTCTGTAAGTTGGGCAGCTAAGGAATGTTGTGCATACTGAGAGATATTCAAAACTAATTTATAACGAGATGAGGGCAGACCCTTCAATGGTTGCTTTCTGTCGAAGGCTCACTTGAGAATGCCAATAAGTGTGTTAAATTGGAGGTGGCCACTTAACCGGAGGGAGGCCGACTGGCAAACCCGGCTGGGCTCAGAGACAAATGACTCCAGCTTCGACAAGTGAGGCCGGGAAAGCTGATGGAAATGAGGTAGCCAGGTTTGCTCTGAAAAGTACCATTTTCTCCCCAGGAGCCATGTCTTCATTAAATCTTCTCAGGGCAGGCTGAGCTAATGGCATTTGCTTTTCCTGGAGTTGTCTTTTTTGAAAAGTTATGTGGAGCAAGAGTGTTTCCAGTTCACCGAGGTTCACATTGGCAGTCGATGCACGCTCTGCCTCTGTGGGCACCCAAAGCAGCACTTTGAAGACGAGGCAGTTGGGTGAGTCTAGAAATGAGCAGATCGTCTCCCCAAGGGGCCTTTGAGTGCCTTTCCCTTAAAACCGAGAGACACCGATGTCTGCTTACCGTCAAATGTGGATGCATAGTTTCCACGGGACATTTGGAATGTTTGAAGAAGCTCAATGGGCACCATCCTTTCACACGTCAGGCTGTGTCTAGGTCCTGGTAGTTCCCTGGCTTTGGGTATGCTAAGAATCGCCTTCTGATCACTAAATCTCAGAGGCTTTCTCTGTTGCTCTTCCCATCAACCAGATAGGATTCTTTGTTACAGTCAGTCTAATAATCCTACGCTTTGCTTTATTGACCACTTAGCCCCCTGACACTCTCTGAGACTTTACTTGGTCCTGTGATGTAGTGACAGTAGCAACAGCCTCTGCTGGGTAGAAGTTTTATGTAAGTTCCTTTCTGAGACAAAGGCGTCTTGACATTTTTTTCCCCTGGGCTGTAAGTGTTTTAAATTAAATTAAAGTATTATTAAAATTTAACATTTTATTGAAATAGGTGAATGACATAAAATATATGGTAATTCACATATATAATTCAATTGTTTAAGCATATTAGAAAGAACTGAGCCATCATCACCACAATTGATTTTGGAATATTTTCTCCTTTTTTTTTTTTTTTTTGATTTTTCATTTCATTTTATTGTTTTTAATATAGATTTTATTGGGGGCTGTTATGACATTCAATACATTCAATACATCATTCATATTAAGCATATTTGCACATATGTTGCCACATTCATTTGCATTATCTACTTGAACCCCTCTTCACCTCTTTCCTCTAGTTCTTTATTTTTTTAATTCCAACTCCCCATTTTTCCCCTTCCCCCTTCTTCTCCCCCATGAACTTCCAATAATTTACAAATTGTTATTACCTCTTCATATCTTACACTTTCTAATGTGTCACTTCACTTCCCGCCACCACCACCCCCCCCCCCACTCCCCATTGTCCACACCCCAGAGAGGACGTCAATGTAGATCGGAGAAATTTGTTCCCCCTTTCTACTCCACCATCCCTCCATCTTCTAAATGTCACCACTCCCCACTAGTCTGAAGGGATTATCTATCCTAAATTTCCACGTTTTCAACTTCAGTGTGCATCCCCTGGTCTAGCCAACCTGTCTGACAGAATTGGGATAATGATAGTCGGTGGGAGGAAGCATTTGAGAATATTTCACTGCTACTATACTGCACCTAGACTGGCTCATCTCCTCGCTACACCCCTCTGTAAAAGGATGTCTCTTAACTTATTGATAGGCTTTGGGTCCCCAATCTGAACTCCCCCTCACTTATAATGATATATTTTTTAGGTCTTTGATGCTTGATACCGGATCCCTTTGACACCTCATGGTCATACAGGCTGTTGTGCTTCTTCCATGTGTACTTGCTTCTTATGTAGATGGCCACTTATTCACCTTCAAGTCTTTAAAACCACAGACGCAAATCTTTTGATAGCCGGGCACCATCAGCTTTCTTTGCCACATTTGCTTATGCATATATTTGTTATCAGCGATCATATCAGGAAAGTGAGCATATAATGTTATGATTATTAGTTCTTGAAACCTGATCATTGATCCCTTTGGCATTTCTTGGTTCCATAAGCTGATGTGCTTCTTCTATGTAGGCTTTGTTGCTTCTGACCTGGATGGCAGCTTGTGTACTTTCAAGCATTTAAGACCCCAGACGCTACATATTTTGATAGCCGGGCACCATCAGTTTTCTTCACCACATTTGCTTATGCACACATTTGTTTTCTGTGATCATACCAAGGAGCTGCGCATCATGGAATACCAATTTAATAGAACAAAATGTTCTTACTCTGAGGAAGTATCTGATGGAGGTCCAAGGTCCATCTGTTGTCCTAATTCAAAGCCTGTAAGTTTATACATATCGATCTATTTCCCCTTCATCATATGAATATATGTACCTATGTATATGGCTGTATTTAACCTCTATAAATGCCCCTTACTCCCCAGTTCTTTTCTCTATTTCCCTATACCTCCTCCCATCCCACCATCACACTCAACCTCCATTTGAGTTTCAATATTGCCTCTGTTACATTAGTCTTAATCAGTCCCTATCAGACCTTCCACACCCACCCCACCACTGATCCTGAGCCACATGTTACTCCCCCCATCCCTGGATCAGCCAACAGCTCCCCCCCACCCCCTAAATCCACCCTGGTATTATCAGTCCTGTCATCCCCTTGTCTAGACGACCCATCCAGCCCACCCCATCCAGATAGACCTGGAGATAAAATAACATGCTCACAAAAAAGAACATCCCATAAGGAAGTAAACAAAGAAAATAAAGAAATTAAAACATCAACAAAAAATATATATATCGGTTCAATTCCCGGCCACCCCCCCCCCCCAAAAAAAAAAACCCAATATCTAACATGTAGACGTACATGCAAAAATAAATAATAATAACAATATAAAAACCTACAAATAGTTTAAGGTCTGTTCGTTGACCTCCAGAAGTGTCTCCTGGTTGAGTGGGATGGGGTGTCAAAATCTGGTCACAAAGTATATCTTTGATGCTCGATCTGGAGCTCCATGTTCTGTCACACGCCCTTAGTATCTTGGTGTGGTTGGGTCAGACAGCGTATAATCCTGACCCTGTTCCTCCATTGTTGACCCCAAAATGTCTTGGGTCAGTGACGGTATCTGTATTTCATATTGGGGCTGGCCATATGGTCCTCTTTTTGTATCGGTACTTCTGAGTGGGAATATCATCCTGAAGGCTCAGTGGGCCAGGATGTACTTCATTCTATCTTCCTCCCCCTTCATTTATTCTTGTGTACTCTGGTCAGGTATATCTCTCACCCCAGGCTGTAGCTTCTCCCCTGGGGGAGAGGTGGGTACCCCAGTAGTTGGAATTGGGGTTATACTTTCAGACCTCTCCACTGGTTCTTGGCTACATTGCTTTATGCTACATTCACTCCCAAGAACACCTTATTTAAGTTTGGTTCCTGTTTTCCTGTGGAGATATAAAAAATACACTCCCCTTTGGTGGAGGAGTTCCCCATTCCCTCTCTACTTAACAGCATATCAGTTCCCACATCCCGGTGTCCCACCCTAGTTGGCTATTATATGTAGCCCTGGATTTGGTTTGGTCCCTGCTGTACTACCTGGGCCTGCTCCCAGGATCTTGTATACTGTAATTTTTCCCGATACCACTTTTGCATTTTTAAAAATTATTATTAAGCTTACCTCAGTGGACTCATATTATACAAGTCCTTTTGTGCTTGGCTAACTTTGCTTAACATAATTTCCTCCACTTCCCATGTGGAGATGTGCTTCACGTGTTCATCACTACTTTTTAGCAATAGTACTCCATTGTATGTATGTACCATAGAATTTTAATCCACTCATCAGTTTTTTCTCCTCTTTTGTATTATTGGTTCCCCACTTCCCCCTAATCTCCCCTGCCATAATGTCCAGAAATTATGAACCCATTTACTGTCTCTATAGATTTGCCTGACTTGGATCCCATAGAAAGTAAAACATACAAAAACGAAAAGCAAAACCAGAAAACCTAAGATGCAGCTACAATTTTTTAAAAAATGAAAAACCTTAGTTGAAACAATAACAGAATCAAAAAAAAACTAGAACAAATTTAAAGGGGGTTAAAAGGGAGAAACAAATAAATAGGTGTTAAATGTCAACCTAACTATATCTACATTTGTCCCTTTTGCTAAGCACCACATCTTATTGGAAGCCCATTCGCATGCCTGGCCAACGATTAATAACTTAATTCAGCTGGGCAGCCTGCAAATGGATTTTGGACTTTCGTTGTCAACCATTTCCTTCCACAAACAGGGTGCTCAAAACTTACACTCGCCCACCATTCCCTCCTCCAGCTTTTGATTTATTGTTTACAATTCCTTGTTCGCCTAGGCTGGTATGTCTCTTTTGTGTGGGTTTAGGTGTCACCTCATTTATATGGCTGCTTGCTGACAGGGTACACAGGGACACTGTGTGAAGATGACATTTGATGTGCGTGCCTTCGTATTTGGATATGCACAATAGAACTGAGACCTTTTCTTTTCTGACATCACCTCAATGTTTGCGTTATATAAATAATGTCTGGTCACTAGGAAGACCTCATCGACAGTGATTAAAAGGCCTGGCTAAGGCAAAGGTCAGAGGTTTAAACCCATCAACCAACAAGTCACCCTGGTGAAACCAGTTTTCAACATCAACCAACACCTTCTTGTTTTCACAATTAGAATGTGGTTATCTTCACCCCCTGTGATAGGTAAGCTGTGGTGCCTACATGGCCAAAGACAATAGGTAGGTCTGTTGTGACAACATGGCCAATCAACACACACGATCAATTGAAGGGCAGAGATAGAAATCAATTGGCAAGCTCCACCCTTGCTTTCTTGCTTTTGGATCTTCAGACCAGCAGGCTGCCTCATTCATCCTGTTCCTCGATCTCTAAGCAACACTCCCCGTGGGACACACATTTGGTGGACTGTGTTCTGGGAGTTGAGATTCCTTGAAGCCCTGCTTTGCCACGCTCCTGAAATATACATCACTTGAGCTGGAGACTGTTGGACTCTGTCATCTACCTGACTGTTGGTGACCTGCTTTGCTGTTCACTGCCTATGGCTGGATAGCCTGGATTGCTATACCGAGGACTACTAGGCGGTCCTCAAGACTCCAAGGACTGCCAGTCTACTAGCTGTCTCACACAAGTGAGTTGCACCAAGACATTTGTACTGCTTCATAGATTAGTTAGCTGTGTATTTATTATCTTATATATCCTTCTATCTATATAAACATATAAAGAAAATTACTATTGTTCTGGTTTTGTTTCTGTAGAAGAACCCTACCTGACACAAGAGTGGTACCAGGAGTGCTTCTAGAGAAATAAAATCATAAATATGGGTTTCTTTGATTGGTTCTCCAATCTGATTAGTCTTAAGAGCACTGGTGGTGCTAATTCTACACATAAAGCCATGGGTAATTTTGCCACTCCAATTAATCCATGGTGTGAAATAGCAAAGCTAACAACCTAAGTAGGAGCACCAGTAGATGGGGTTCTGGGTAAAGGAGAGGCTTTGGGAGATCGTGTATTTGATATTTTCCAGCACTTTTGTCAAGATGCCAAGTATAGGGGAGCTGGTTGGCTGGTCCTCTTTACAATGGACTATGTGATTAAGGATAGGGATTGCTGCAGGGCCTCAGAAGCACACTTCAAGTGCCGACTCGGCCTTGAAGGCTTCTGTCTGTGCTGCAAAGGAGAGCCTTGTCTGTAGTAAAAGAGTCGACACTGCTGAGAACCAGGTCCAAAGTCTCATTATGCGAGTGGCTGAATTACAATATCAGCTGAATGGCAGATCTAGATCAGTGTCCGAAGCCAAAGTGAGGGCACTGATAGGAAAACATTGGGACCCTGAAACATGGGATGGGACTATATGGGCTGATGAACCAGAAGAAGAGGATATTATGCCCCCATTAGAAACAATGGAACCATCTCAGTCAATAGATCCACCCCTCCCAGCTGAAGATTTTAATCCGCTCTCAACAAAACAACCCACACCTGAGCAGATTAATCAAACTACTCAAGGTGAAACGCCAGGTGGGGCTGCATCTCTACCATTGCCGGAGGGAGATGCCTCACAAGATAGTGCTGAGAACACCCAGGAAACATCCTCACCATTGATAGTTTCTGCTAGACCTGTAACTAAAATGAAGGCAAGGAAAGCTCCTAAGGGTGAGGTCGAGGTGATTACTCAAGAAGAAGCATGCTATAGTCACAAAGAACTGTTTGAGCTTCCAAATAGTACAAGCAGAAGCCTGGGGAATATTCCTGGGAATGGTGACTGAGGGTGTGGGATACTGGTGCAAGAAATGTAATATTAGATCAGTTCCCCTCAACTGTGAGAAGAAAGAAGAGTCGGTCGGTTATCAAAAAGATTAATACCTTGGCAATCCACAGCACTGTTCTCCCTTGTCCTCCAGGGTAGGAATCCACCAGAAGGCAGTGGGTAGGTATGCTCATTGCAAAGCCTTCAGAAAGAGCAGAATAAAAAAAGGGAAAGTTGCATTTAATGAAACCAAACGGTGATGCATTCCTTCCCAGCCAGCCCTTAATTCTTTCAGCTTAATGTAATTCATGTTCCTGTGCTCATTTTTTGTCATGTAACACTTGAGTCTAAGAATATCCCCATGTTATTAAAAGTATTTTATAGGCAATTGAGAGGTTGAACATGGCATAGCTGATTATAAAAACCAACTTCACCTATTAATGATGTAATAAGAAGCTAGTCTACAGGTTTCTCGTTGTAAATGCCTTGCCTGTAAAATGGGGGGTGAAGATAACCACATCCTAATTTTGAAAACAAGAAGGTATTGGCTGATGTTGAAAACTGGTCTCTCCGGGGTGGCTTTTGTTGCTTGTACTAGTTTAACTCAATACACAGTGGATTGAACGGCCCCATGGCATTTCATCACGTAGATGTTTCCCAATTCACTTAACTGACTTTCTGTTGTTAAACATTTAGTTTGTGGTTTTTTTTTCTCATTTGTTTACTAACAGTAATCATGAATACCACCATGGCTTTACTAATAAGATTTTCACCTGGCAAGTTACTCTCTAAGAAAGTTACAGTGTTTTTTTTGCTTCTAGTTTCTTATCCACCTTGGTTTCTTTAGCAGAAACAAGGAAGGCCCCTCTAGGCTCATAAAAACTTCAGCAATAAACAAAAAAGTGGTCATTGAATCTATTCTGACTCACGAAGGTTCCACGTGCATCAGAGGAAACCTGTGGCAAAGGAGTTCCAGTGGTTGACTTTGCAGCTGTAGGTTTCTAGGCTTTACTTCAAAGGCATCTGCGAATAGACTAGAATTTCCAACTTGTCAGTTAGCACCTGTATGCTCCATTAGCTATGGATACCACTCAGGCGTCCATAGCAATTGATAAGTGACCATTGACCTCTCTAGCAACTCCCTGCTCAGATGATTGGATTGTGCAGACTCATCACCTTTAGTCATAGCAGGGCTTGGTTGCTGGTCTGTCCTTTTGTAGACACCTGACAACTTCTTTGAAAAGTGTCTGTAAACAATTGTCACTAACATCAGGAGGACTTCTCCCTGCTTGCTGTGAGTGCAGAATCTTTGAGAGTCATCTCTTGGGAGTGAATGTATGCCTGTAAGTATGTGGGGAATGGAGTGTTTAGGAGCATAGGGACTTTGGGCTCCGGGGAAATGGGAAAGCTCAATCTGAAAGGAGGTAGCCAATAGGACGCAGTTGGTCCATAATTTCAGAGGTAATTTTGAGTCAAGTTGGCAACGCTATCATGCCCATTTGTGTGGCCAAACCCTCATCTGGATGCAGTTGGACAGGTACACCAAAGGTGGGATTAGTATTTCCAGTAAGTTGACTTCAAGTAAGGGGGATTGCTTGATAAAATGGGTGGACCGTATCTAACCAGTTGATGGTCTTAAGAGCAAAAAGAGAGATTTCCCAGAGGTGGGAAAGGGGGAAGGACTCTTTCTCAAGATGGTTTACATAGGTTTACAACCTGCCAGTCTACACTATAGATTTCATTTTAATATTGGCAGATTCTTCTCTCTCTCTATCTATCTATCTCTTTCTCAACTCTTTCCCTGTCCTTAATCCGTCTCTCTCTCTAAATGGCTTTTGTTTTCCTGGAGAGTCCTGACTTTACAGCCGATCAAATGTACTGTGTGCCCTGTTACTCCTCTGGTATGCTACTTACTGTTCTTAATTAAGTTCTAAGTTACAATGCTGATATCAATATCCTAGTCTCTGAATACAGGATGCATATAAAATTAATTTATTTCTGAATGTGTATATATAGTAGGCACATGCCTGCATATATATGAAATCAGAGAGTT
Source organism: Nesogale talazaci (assembly GCA_004026705.1). Lineage (NCBI taxonomy): Eukaryota > Metazoa > Chordata > Mammalia > Afrosoricida > Tenrecidae > Nesogale > Nesogale talazaci. The sequence continues at coordinate 63,823 of PVJH01008149.1, read as the reverse complement.
ATTTGTTATAGATAGATAGATAGATAGATAGATAGCAAATAGTTCATTGTTTAGCAGACTAGGTTGAAGTAATGTGGAGGAGATTGAATGGGAAATGAAGCTGAGTAAATGGGGAACCCAGGTCAGGACTGAGATGACATTCTAGGGAACCTGAGTTTTACTGTCTCCGTGTCTGAGAGACATCAGGGGTTTTGATGGTATCTGCTTTGCTAGAACTTGCTTCAGCTTGAATTTCCTGAGATATGCCTCTGAAGCATGGTGAAGCAAAGAGGCTGTTTACTCATTTAAAACTAAGATGCAGGTGATTGCTTCCTGTCCGATTCATAGTGTGGCGACAAAGTCATGGGGTTTACTATAAAATCAGTGACAGCCAAGCTAAGTAGAAGGCTTGTAAGGGTGTTCTTCCAAGGGGAGTTTCCTATGGGGACCACCTTGTAATAATTGCAAGGCAATAGGCTAATTACTTTGCTTTATCTTCTCCCTTCACAGAACTCAGAAGTGAGTGGGGAAACTTGAACAAACAACAGAAGACTGAGTGAAGAAATCAACAAGGTAAAGGAAGCCACTATGAAAAAAAATTAGAGTGAGCAAGCTCTGCATGCTGGGCATGGTTTTTCCTCCCCTAAATATAAGTCCCTTTCATTTGTGTCCATGAGGTTCTCTTGTGTTGGGTGTGAGTGAAAGCGAGTGTTGGGAAAATCCTATTCAGAATCAGGGGTCCAATTAAGGGCTCTAATCTAACAGTTATGGGCTCTAATCTAAGACTGTGATCTTTGCAAGCTGTTTGTCTTCTCTTAGACTCAATGTTTTCCCTATAGCGTTGGATGCCTCGGATTCAGTCTATATTCAAACCACTGGCCATGTGTTAAGGGAACTCTGAGGGCACAGTATTTAAAGCACTGGGATGCTAACCAAAAGGCAAGTGGTTTAAGCCATCATCCCCTCCACCAGAGACTGATGTGGCAGCTGCTTCTGTAGACACTGAAAGTCTAGGAAACCCTGTGGAGCGCTTCTACTCTGTCCTACATGGTTGCTCTTAGTCAGAATGAGGAGAGTTAGCTACCTGTTGTCTTTCGAATCCTGAGAGGCTACTGAGTGCACTTATTTTGAATTCTATTGATCCAATTCTTCCTCTTATAACAAATGCTCTCAAAGTTTCCATTCATTATTCTGAAATAAAATACACAGACCATATAAACTACTACTTAACATAGCTTAAGAAAGAAAGAAATTATCCTGGCAAAATTGTAGTCAAAAAGAGAAACCAAAGAAGGTCGCTTTAACAAAATATAAAGGTTTTCTACACACTAATTGATCTTACATGGCATTATAAGAAAACATAAGGAAATTAAATTCCTCTGACCATACACAGTCTACATGAATAAGACAGCAACAAATGCAAAAGGAAATCAAGGAACTGTACTGACAGCCATGGGTACTCATGAAAACACTTCCCCAAAGTTAGCAACAACTGGGTGTATTAAAAAGCCAATCTGGTATCTTCTTTAGCTTACATAGAAATTACATTCCTAGGGAAAAAACAGGGCATCTTTAAGGCATGTAACAAAGACCAGAGTTCATATGTCACAGTTTTAATCTCTTTGACTGTCTGGTGGCCTTTCAAGATCCATGTAGAATGAAGATGATTTTTTTCTGCTCTCTACATCATCCCTCTCTGCTCTTCACCCATTTAATGGCTATTCATTTCCTGTTAACTCATATTGGAAAGACAACAAAGGTTTGGATGTTCATATATGTATATTCTAGTGGTAAGGAGCTTGTTAGTGGAATATAACAAGCCAACTTTGCCACAGAGGGTAAAAAATGACACTGCTCTCTTCAGACCCGCTTCCCCTGTACAATCTCATTTCTTTCTGCCAAATAACATGCCTGGCCTTGCATGGCAAGGGGGTCACTACTGTCCCTGAACACTGCTAGTATACAACAATTTTCTATTTTCCTGGGGAAGGTGGCAGGACTCTCCTAGGTCCACATATTCATTCAGACTGGAAACAGAACACTATGAAAACCTTTTGATGTGCCCATAAAAACACATCCAAAATCTGTACTTTGGTCATTTGGCTTTTCTACTTTATACCAAAGACCTAAATTAAAACCTGAAGTTTTTTTAAGGCCATTTCTCACTGATCTTTATATGCTCCATCATCAAGTTCCTTAGTATTCTAAGAAGCTGAGCTTTTTACCTTGAGGACATTTGACGATCTGTGCATAGACTAGCACAGGGGACCCTCTCAGGATTTTGGAGGCATGCAGAAATGATCTCCCTCCCCCACCAAGGGACATCAGAATGTATCCCCACCAGATTGAGACCAGTATCAATTTGAATCTCTGCTCTACTGCACTCTAAGTTCTGTGCATATTAATGGAAATTTCTGTGTTGGATGGTTGGCTGCTTAAATTCATCTGCCTTTCTTCGGTTGGAGTCATTTGGGCAATTAATTTTAAGCATGCACTCACTCAGATAGGGGTCAGGTGGAGGACAGCGGCCCCAGGCAATACGTGTGTCTGAAGGTCAGGCTTGTGGAGTTCTATCTAGGCATCATGGCAGGGTGCGATCTAGATGGGTCACTTAGAATCTATTGTTGGTGCAAAGTGATATGGGGACAGCTGATTCAGGGGTTGGATTTGACAATGCTGGAGCAGCCGGTTGAATCCCCACCTGACTGGGCGGTTGAAGAGAAGAATGTGGTATAGGGGATTTTCAGTGCTCCCTCGGCTGTGTCCACAATGTAAGGTGGGGGAGATTCTAGGATCAGCATGGCAGTCAGAGTCTCGCCATGAAGGCCTGGATGAGAACCGCAAATAGGCCATATGTTCACAGTTCAGACAGTATTTCACTCTTTCTGAGTTTCTGATGTCTGCTATGTAAAATGGGGATAAAGAACCATTTCAGCCGAGAGCACTCAACCTCTACCTGTGAGGTTGGTAGTTCCAACACATTCAGAGATGCATCAGAAAATACATCTCTTTCCTAGGGACCATTCTATTAAGTCTTACACAGGTACGAAACATGCTAAGTCATCAGACAAAGGAGACCATGACCATGAGAATATAATGGCATCTTTGGGATTCACAGCCTTGTGAGGATTATAGAAATGGGAAGCAAAGTCTTTGATTGGCAGCTATTTCATCCAACACAGGCAGCATTGCAGCAGCAGGAGAGAAACCATGTTTGGGACATACACACTCTTTCGAAAAGTTTATAGCATTGGTTTTTGGGTCCTCTGACCATCTTAGGCTTGGGAATGACTTATCACCTGGGAGCCCATTTTCCAACAAAGCCAGGCCCAGGGAAGTCCTTGGAAGTAAGACTATCCTTCCAGTTGAGCCCTGGTGGCGTAGTGGTTGTTTGCGGGACTGCAGCCCACAGGGCAGATGGTTCAAGTCCAGCAGCAGCTCTCCAAGAGTAAGTCTGGGCTTCATACTCCCACCAGCGCGGTGATATCACCAAAAAAAAAAAAAAAAGACTATCCTTCCATGGGCTGGCCAGTGTCACCAAATTAGTTACTTGTCTTACCCAGAGAAAGCTTTATTTGGGGAAGACATGGGCTATCACAAGAGAATTTCAATTAGGAACTGCTTGGAGGAAGAAGAGGAGCTTTGGGACTTCATATTGGGTCACTGCGGATCAGAACCAACTTGATGGCACCTCACAATGACAATGTACTTTTCATTTCAAGAACTTTTAGTACCCCAGTTAAGCACTTGGCTGCAAATCCGAAGATTGGTAGGTGGAGCCACCAGGAACTCACTGCATGGGAGAAAAAAATGTATAAGGATGAAAAATGAGTAAAATTAAACAATGTAGTAAAGAATACAGACCTGAAAACTCAACAGAGCCTTTATACTCAGTCCTATAGTGGTGCTAGGAGTTGGAATCGGCTTGATGGCAATGAGGTCATTTGCTGTGAGTTCAACTATATTACGTTCCTAATGCTCCCCAACATGGTGGAACTGGACAGTGCACATGTACTGGCAGACGAGGTTCTTTTTTGTTTTCGATAAACAAAAAATTATTCATGTATTTCACCTACATGTGTGTAGAATACTCACATGTGTCAACAATTCCACATTCAGTATAGTATACCTGTCATTTCCCGAGACCCTAGTAGATGTAGCAGCTTATTTTTATATCATGCCATGGAAAGGGTCCATTTTATTTAATTTTTTAATACATCATTTTATTGGGGACTCGTACAACACTTATTGCAACCCATAAATACATACAAGGTGTCAAGCACATTTGTACATTTGCTGCCATCTTCATTCTCAAAGCATTTGCTTTCTACTTGAGCCCTTGACATCAGCTCCTCGTTTTTCCCTCTCTTCTCACTCCCTCCTCCCTCATGAATCCTTTAAATTTATAAATTATTTTTATTTGGTCATATCCAACACTGCCTGGCATCATCCTTGGCCCACTCTTCTGCTGTCCATTCTCCAGATAGGGAGTTATATGTAGATCACTGTCATCGGTTCCCCCTTTTTATCCCACCCTTCCAGAATCACCACTCTCATTCCTGGTTCTGAGGAGTTTATCTGTCCTGGATTCCCTTTATTTCCACTTGCCATGTGTATCAGTGTACATCTTCCAATCTAGCTGGATTTGTAAGGTAGAATTGTGATCATGATAGTTGGGGGAAGGAAGCCTTTAAGAACTAGAAGAAAGTTGCATGTGTCAGTATTGCTACACTGCACCCTTGAGTGGCTCATCTCCTCATGATCCTTCTCTAAGGGGATGTCCAATTACCCACAAATGGGCTTTGGGGTACCACCCTACACTCCCCCCATTCACAATTATGTGATTACTCTTCCTTGACGCTTGATACCTGCTCCCTTCAACACCTAGTTATCACACCAACTGGGGTGCTTCTTCCATGTGGGCTTTGCTGCCTCTGTGCAAGATAGCTGATTGTTTACCTTTGAGCTTTTAAGACCCCAGACACTATAGCTTTTGATAGTGGGGCAGCATCAGCTTTCTTCTCCATTCTTTCTCATGCCCCCACCTGTCCTCAGTGATCCTATTGGGAAGGGGAGCACACCATGATATGTTTTTTCCTGTGTGATGCCTTGGCAGACTAATTTTTAAGGAATTTGGTAGGTATGAGAGCCAACCCCTTACCGAGACCCTGATGACACCAAACATCATACTTGCACATCCTGCATAGCCTCCTCTCAGACCAGATTGATTATTTTGCCCCATAGAAATTGACAGAAGTGATGACATGTCACTTATGAAGTTCAATGGAATCAAAATGGGCCTTTATCTTGAGCTCATTCACTCCTAGATCATTTGCTTTGAGAGAAGCCAACTGCCCTTGGATGCCCTTGTGGCCCAGAGTTGCACCTGCCCACTCTCCAGAGATCAAGTTTGGGAGCAACATGTCAGCCCCAGTTATACTCTGAAAGACTGGTGGCTCCAGCACACAATTTCCTGTGACCCCATAAAAGACCTGGAGTCATAGTCACCCATGCAAGTGGCTCTTGAAATCTGCAGTAAAATAGTTTTTATTTCCTTTTGTGCTTTTTGTTTGAGTTTGGTTTGGTTTGATTGTTGTCAATATGAGTAAAGGCATTTCTTAAAATTTAAAAATAAAATTATATCTATGTAAATATACATATTTAAGTTTTCTGAAGCAAAGCATTGCTCATTTGTAAATATGGCCTCACCCCGGCGATGCATGCTGCTCTGTCATCTGCTGGGGTCACTCAGCAGCATCCAGGGCAGAATTGTCAATAGCCAAGTATGTTTGTCTCTTTGCTTGTCAAATGTCTAAGCTACTACATTGCATAAATGAACCATGCTCTCTGGTTTTAAATTCTTTTTCCCTTTAAAGCATATTTAAAAGAAAATTCAATCACCATCTGTGATAAATAGAATTATTGTGCCAACCTGTCCAATAAACACAGGTAGGGTTAATAAGGGTTAAGTTTAATTGAAGAGCAAAGAGATAAATAGCTTGACGAGCCTCACCTTTCTCTCTCTTGCTCTCTCACGATCCGTCCAATGTGAAGTTACCTTGGCTAGTTCTCTGCCGTCAACTTTCATACTACACTCCTTGTGGGACACCCAACACGTGAACTGTGTTATTACAGTTTGAGGTTCCTTTGAGAGCTGCTTCGCCATACTGCCAATGAAAGCATCGCTTGGGCTGGGGACTGTGAGTCCCTGTCATTTGGTTGACTATATTGGTAACTTACCCTGCTGTTTGCTGCCTGTGGCCGGATTGTCTGTACTGCTCCACAGAAGACTGCTGCCTGCTTTCTTGACTTGCACCCATCAGCCCTCATGAGTTGAAGGACTGCCAGTGTATTAACTGTGTCATGGAAGTGAGTCAAATGAGCTATTTGTACTGTTCTTTGGGTGAATTAAGTGTTTATTTCTTATTTTATTTCTATCTATATGAAAATCATTAGTGTCCTAGTTTTGTTTCTGTTGAGAATCCTGTCTAATACACCATCCCAAACCTGGTGGCATCAATTTGGTTCTGAATCATAGTGACTCTATAAACACACCAAAAGCCACATTGAAAGCTATCAAGTTCATTCTGACTTATAGGGACCTTCCCTATCAGACAAAAGAGAACTGCCCCTGTGATTTCAGAGACTGTAACTCTATAAAAGAATAGAAAGCCTTGGGCTGAGCCCCGGTGGCGTAGTGGTTGTGCGCGGGACTGCGGCCCACTGGGACGGAGGTTCAATTCCAGCAGTGGGGCTGGGCCTCCTACTCCCACCACCAGAGCAGTGATGCCCCTCCCCCCCCCAAAAAAAAAAACGAATAGAAAGCCTCGTCTTTCTCATGATGATTTTGAACTGCTGACCTCCCTAGTAACAGTCCTGTGTAATTTCCACAGCTGTCATCTTTCTCCAGTAGTATAGGTGGTGGATTCAAACCTCTAACCTTAAAGTTAGCCACTGAGCACTTATCCATGGGTTCTTAGAACCATATTAAAACAAAAAGCTAAATCCATTGTCATCAATTGATTCCGACTCAAAACAACCCTCTTTATGGAATCTGAGACTCTAAGTCCTTATAGAAGTGCAGTCTCATCATTCCCCTGTGATGCCTGACCCCCGGTGCCACCAGGGCTCCTTCAAGGCACATTAGCCCTGCTAATATCAGGCTTTACATTTTGTGATTTTGCTGTATTTTTCCACTTTAAGTACAGATTTTTTTTCCTCTCTTTCTAAAATAGCAAGGCACTTTAGTTTCACCTAAACCTCAACCAAATTCTAAACCTGCCAAACCATGTTTGGGTTTTCTTTTTCTGAAATTTCACATCCAGTGTCCTTACTTCAAAAATGGGGATAACTGTGCCTTGGGGTTCTTTGGAGGATTTAAGATGTTAGTTTAGGTGACATTCTTACCTCATGAGCCCATATGTAGAAAACTCCTTATTCACATGAGGTATTTTCCTTGATATCATTTACCTACTCTTCATTTCAAGTTTGCAGTTGTTGTCTCCTCTCTGCCCAGCCAGTTTTTCCTCCTTCTGTTATTGTTATTGTTGTCTCATAAGCATATTGAAGTGTTCTGGAATTCCCATTTCTTCTCAAAGTTATCCTTGAGGATATGTCTCAAGGCTATGGATAATATTCTAATTAGACTTAACACACTAATAAACACTTTTCATGATTGGATTCAACTCGTCAACTAACCTGAGAGCTCCAACAACTCTCAGGTACCACAGTTATCATCACCTTCAATAAACGGTGTAGGGGCTGTGTCTGATTCCCCTGACTCATCATCAGCCCAAGGCTGAGATGAGTTACACAAGTCTTACCCTGAAACTGTCCTCATCAATTCTGACATCATCTATTCATTGTAATGGCCTGCCTTACTCAACCATTCGCTGTAATGGCCATGAAGAGCTTCCAGACAGCATTCAAAATCATGAAGTTTATTACCGACATGAAGATATTCCAATTCAGGATCAGAAATGCTCAAGTCTAGTTCTTCTAGTCAGAAGTAACTCTTGTCTACCATAGCCACCAGCATGCCTCCCTCTGATCCTCAGTCTTGTAGCTCCATGACCTCTTGGCCTGAGCCCTGCATGGACAGTAGCTTTTTTAGCACTGCCAATAATCTCCCATGGGGTATTTTCACCATACACATTAGCTCAAAGACTCTCCACACTAGCGCCATCCGTTAATCATTCTTGTAGGGCTGGCGTATAACCCAGGAGAGAGGGAAAGCTATAAGGGATACTGGAAAGGTCGGCCAGTGCCAAATAACAGAAACCACTCTTTGCATTGCTAAATGAAAAATGGCCCAAAGAGACAGAACTCCTGGAGAAGGAAGCTTAAGACATAAAATGGGCAATGATATTGAAGGAATCCTTTGATTTAAAATACAGTGCTTCTTGAAAATAGAAAAAAAGGTGTTTCATAAACACTGCACTCCCACATCAGATAGTATGAAGCTTTGATAAAGCAATTCAGTAGCAGCTAAGAGGACTAAGCAGATATCATTCAACAGAGAGAGTCTAGCACGTTAAGTCAGTGGAACATAAGTTAGCTGAGACCTATGACCACATTGTGAAACTTGTATTGCCACCATGTTGATATCATTTACCATGTACACAGCACTAACTTTAGAGCAGTGCCTTTTAGAGTTGGAGACACAGCTAGATCAGTCTTCCAGACACGATCATCACCTCATTCTATGGAGGAAGTCAGACCACGCGGAATTGTTATGAAGCCCTGACTTTCTACTCCCTCTCTCTGAATTGAAATGCTGCTGCTTTTACAAAAGAAGAAAAAAAGAATCTTTTAAATGCCACCTTCGTGTCAGAACTTTTCAAGCTATAGCAATACTGTTCTGTAGAAAGCTATTTATGTGTAGACAGGAAAGACTATGTATTAACAGGAAGGGCAACGTGAGGAGCGACTTCTCTGTGCCCATTGATAACTCCTCCATTGGTGATCCATTAAAACCCAAGCAGAAACCCCAAAGGAGACTGGGTTGTCAAGTTAGGGTGGAAGAAAGCCCGGCGCAAATAGCCATGTGCATATGAGATCACACACTAAAGTGCTGTCTCCTCAGAGAGCAAGATGGCTCACCACTTTCCTGTTGACAGCAGGATGGAATAGATGCCTTCATTATGCACCTGCGTGGGTTGGGGGAACCCCCATGATAATGCTGTTGATGGGGTTTCCGAGAAGGGAGATAATGGTTCATCCTGGAGAGAGCCCGAGGTACAGAAACACAGTTTTTCAACTCCACCCATACGCATTATACTTCCCAAGTGCCTTCATGCTTGATGCCTGTAAGATAACTGACAATGAGCTAGCAAGGTCCCCTGGTAAATGAGCCTGACGTCTTTTATGATGCATGCAAACTGGCAGAAGCATACTACATTCGCCGGGGGTTGCTTCTGTAGGAGGAGGAGCTTGCTTTCCCAAGGCCATCTTATCCTGGTATGGAATAGTGGCTCCGGTAAGCCTGTCATTCCTCCCCTGGTCATGTCTGCATTTGCCACGGAAGAGCATTGTGGATAATATCTGAGGTGAGAAGTTGGCATTCATTTATAAATCCATAAGTCCATTCATTCCTTCACACATTGTAGACAGCTCTTCTGGAGCTGGGGATGCAGAGGTGATAAGTATATGGTTTATGCCCCTGGTGCATGGAAAATAAACCCTAGTCCCCCTTCAGGGACAGCTGTCTCATGGTGAAGTGGGGGGGGGGGGAGTTTCACGTGTGTTTGTGTGTGCCTGAGAAGAAGGAGGGCATTTGTTTATAGGAGCAGAAGGGGACATCTTTGTTCTTCAGAGCAATGAGTGAGTTCAGACTGCTGACCTTGTGGTTAGCAGACCAATGTGTAACTTCCTGTGCCTTCTCAGATAGTGTCAGCATTTTTACAAAACAACCAGGATCAAGGGATCCCATGAACTCCCATGATAACACATGGGATTTGTGTGAAAGAATCATGATCACCAAGGTTTTGCTTCCACTGAGGTAAATTCTGCTTCTCCCAGTACCAAATCTCCTCTATACCAGGGTAGCCAATCTATCTCATGACACACATTCAGCAAACCATGTGGGGGTCTTGTCTCCCTGTCGGGGGCCAGAGAAGGGCCAGTACATTTTCTGAATCCAGGTGACTGGTTGTCAGCTTTGTGTGAGAGAAGAGACTCACTGAGGAGTTAGCGTAGGAAATGGGTTGAGTGTCCAAAGTTGGATGCGATACTTTCCCACATCTGAAAGCAAGAGACCATCCATGGCTCTTTGATCATTGGATGAGGAAACAGTTCAATTACCTGAAGATATTGGTCAACCCGAGACTATCATGACTTGTTTGCCTTGTATGCGTAGAGTGATGAGAGAGGCTGGCCTGCACAGGAACTGCTATTGTAATAAGGATACTGCTCTTCCTGAAAGCACAGCCCCTCTGGTGTCCTTCCTGTGTCTTTCTGGTTTTCCTTGTATAAATATTTAATTCTACATTTTGCTATCCATCAGCTGACTTCTCCGGGAAGGGTTTGTGGATAAGAGCCCCTCAGCATGGTCAGACCAGACATCCAAAGGTACTCAGGGAACCAGGATAATTTCAAAAGAGCTGACGTCGGTATGAGGCCCTTGATTAATGGCTCCCTGGGCAATTCTGACACCCTGGCATGGATGGGAGAGATAAGAGCCAGGGCAAGGTTGCCAGAAATCCCTGCTTCGCAGGAGTGAGGCCAAGGTCGGACACTTTGGAGAAATCCACGGAGACAGGCAAGACGCAGAGGGTCCTCTGGGGAAGCATGTGTGTCTGCAGGCCAGGACAAGAGCCAAAGATCACTTTGTAGTGCTCCGAGGCCAACAAGAAAGACAGATGATGTGAAGAGGGAGAATTGGAGAACAAAGGAATAATGCTAGATCACTAAGTCACAAGAAGCCCGGCAATTTGTTCTAGAATGTATTACCTCATTTATGTGAGAAATGATGGTTTTGTGGGGTTGATCTGGGGGAAGGGAGGGGGATGGGGAGTACCACTTGGTTAGGGTAGGAGTGTTCAATATGTTTAGTGCAAGACTCTTTCAAATTTTAGGTGTTTCTCATGTGTTTGTTTTTTTTTTCAATAGTACCTTGTAAGTTTTCAAGAGTTGGTAGCTCTATAATTCATGTGTGTTTGTGTGTGTGCGTGTGTGTGTGTGTATCCTCACCATGGAAGGCTTGGCTGTCTCTCATTCACAGAGGCCATCTCAGTCAGGCAAACAGCTGAAAGACCAAAGCAGCGGGCATGGGGGACTTATTGCCATTGAGTTGATTCCAATTCATGGTGAACCCCTAGGACTAGTTAATCTAACATGCAGCCCGCTAAGGACATTTATCCGGCCACCGGGTGTTTTTGCTGCTGCTGCCTGTCCTGCTTAGCAGCCAATTCATCCAGGGCCTGCAGCGAATTTGGTATAGTGAACTGGCCCCCTGTTTAAAAAGTCTGAGGACCCCTGAGTTAGAATAACCCCATGTGTGCTTCCAGGACGGTAACTCTTTTTAGGGGTAAAAAGCTTCCTCTATCTCCTTCATACCGGATGGTGATTTCAAACCCCTGACACTATAGAAAGCAGTCTTCCGTCATAAGGGCTTCTGGCACAGGGCTCTGCCAGGACAGTAAAAGACACATACAACTGTAAGAAGAATAAGGAAGGCCAGCTCTGTGATCCCACCTCCAAGAGGCCTCTTACCCTCTCTCCCAAGCTCTTTTTTTTTTTGGGGGGGGGGGCAATCACTGCTCTCCGGTGGTGGGAGTAGGCCCAAGCTCTTTTTCTTAGGATGCCTGCGAGTCACAGTCATCCTCCCTCACCAGCAGAGCCGCCTCTGGTTGGCTTCTCTGACCTCTCCCCTGGACTGTTCAGAGCTAGCCTCTGAAATCAGTGGTTCTTGAGGATGAGTGCTCTTCAGAATTCATTCCGATCAGTTTGCTTATTTGTTTGTTTAAATACACATTCACACAGCATACATATATCTATTACTCCTACCCACTGATGGTTGATTGGTTCTAACTCAAGGCAACCGTATTTAGGATTTGGAGGCTGTAACTTGATGGACTCAGATAGTGTCCCTCGAAGTGGCTGTGGATTTGGACATCTGATCTTACAGTTGGCAACCCCATAGAAAGTATCTATTATGTGTGGATCTACAGACAATGTCTCTATTTGTCCACAGGAGAAATGTGAGGTTTTAAAATCCAGTAAATACGTCAAGTCTCAAAAACACAAAGGGGAAGTTCTCTCCTTCCCTCTATGGTTGGGATCATTCAGATTCCTGGAAAGGGCAATGAGTTTTGAGTTTTTATCTGTCTGTCTCGTATTTGGTACCTATCTGTAGAGTGTGTCATAGGACTCTAGACTGTGGCAATGCTGGCCTACATCACTGTGTTAGTCTGAATTGACTTGAGAAACAAATCCGGGGATATTCATGGATGCGTAAGAGAGAGTTCTATATCATAGAGCAGTAGTGTATTGAGAAAACATCCCATCCCAGTCCAGATCAAGTCCATAATGATGACATTAGCTTATATGCCTGTGACTAGTCTTTAGATTCCTCTTCAGACTCATGCCTGAATGTAGGAAGATCACAAACTGATGGATGAGAAGTCTTGTGGATCCAGTGGCAGTGGAAGCATCTCAACGCTGGCTCTGCCAGCTCTCTGAAAGTGTGGCTCATCGATAGAAAGGTGAAGCAGAGAGAGCGTGGTCCTCCTCCACGGAGGAAGTATGGAAGTTCTCTGGATCCTCATGAGAAAACCCATGGCCACCAGGAGGCATCACCAGGCTGTAACCTGCTTGACAGGCCACACACCACCCCTTTATTCTATTTATCAGGTAGACATGGAATTTTATAACTATCATACTCTCCTGATCTCTTAGCCATCAGTTACAGAAAAGGAATGCAGACCCTAGCAGTCCTCCAGATTTCTCCTTAGATGTAAACATCTCAGACCTTTTGTCTAATAAAAGCTACTGAAAGGAAGGGAAGCTCCCTGGGTGTCCTCAAAGTTGGTAACTCAACTTTAGTTAGCAGTTTGAACTCATCAAGAAGCATCCTGGAATTAAGTCTGCCTCTCCACCCATTTCCCTTAAGATGGCAAGACCCAATGGGTCAGGCAAAACTCCCAGAATCTCAAGAGATCCTTAGAAATTTTATTTCAGAGCACAAAACCAAACCCACGGCCATTGAGTCAATGCTTACTCCATGTGATCTTCCTGTGGGTTTGAGTCTCTAATTGTTCACAGGCGTAGAAAGTCCAGTCTTACTCCCAAGGAGTTGCTGGTAGTTTTGAACTGCCAACCATGGGGATCATAATGCAAGGCATAAGGGCTACACCACCAGGGTTTCACTATTCCATGAAAGATGTCCTTAATAGTCATTCTTATGTTCCAGGGCTTGGCTGGTTTCATGACACTTGGTGCTTTCATTTGTGTATTACCTTGTAGAATGATTCTGTTGAAGTTCACCGTTTCCAATTACATCACCATCTACCAGCTCCCTCCTGACTCGATGCAGCACCACTGCACTGCCCTCATCTTTTCTTGGGGGCGGTAAGAGACCAATGTGCTCCATCTGTTGCCTCCTTTCCACTGACTCTTTATGCATCTGTACTTGAGGGTTTTTTTTTCCTTTACTACTTTACAGGCACATAGTGATGAGCAAAATGCATATCATCTGGGAAGAGTTCTCTTAAAACTGTGAATACATTCAAAGGTATTTTAGAAATCACTGTCTTTTCAGATTCACTTTTCTGAATAAGCCTTTATACATTTGAATTGTGTGTTTTTTTGAAAATAGTAAATTTTGGTTTCCCCTTGATCTCCTTTTTATGCAAGATTGATGACTCCATTTAAAGACCTTTTAAATGGACTTTGAAATTTACAAGAACTTCGGAGCCCTGGTGGTGTAGTGGGTTCTGACTTGGGCTATTAGCCTCTAAGTCAGCAGTTCAAATCCAAGAGCTGCTCCAAGGTAAAAAGAGGGGTTTTTTATGCTTCCATAAAGACTCAGCCTTAGAAACCCACAGGGGCAGGTCTAGTCTGTCCTTCAGGGTCCCTATGAGTTATAATTGATACGATGGCAGTGGCTGAGCAATTGATAAATATGTACTTCTCTCTATCTTATAAAGTGGTCAGTTCATTTTAATTTTCTCCATGGGGATTCTTTCATGTTTAGCCCCTTTATCTGTCAGAGATGCAATAGTTTTCAGAGGCAATGGGGTGATAAAGATTGCCATTTCCCTAAACACTAGTGAATTTCACAAATGCCACTTACAAAATGGTGTCTTTCCTGCTAAAACCCTTCACGCCTGACTTGATTTTCCTTCCACAGCACTGACCTCCTGGTCTCATTCTGGAGAGCACCCCCCTGTGTGAGGTTAGGTCCAGATCAGCTGCACATGCTGTAACTTCAGCTGAGTCCTCCCTGACTCTCAGTCAATTCACGCACACCAGGATGAAAGACTGCCTTGTCCTATACCGCCCTCATGATCCTTGACAGATGGGGCGCTGATGGTCCACTGCGTGGCTGATTCATGGACTGATTTTCTGTGGGAATGCTTTGCCAGGCATTTGTTCCGAGTGTGTCTTCATCCGGAAGCCACTGACAGATGGGTGGTAGGAAACACTGCCTGGTCCTCTGGCATCCTCACCATTGTTGTTAGGTCTGTGCCACAATGTCAAGCCAACCTTCTTCCTCATCAAATTGGTTTGCTCTTTTGGCCGTCTGTGGGAGTTTCAGCATTCATCGGCAATGCCGTGAGGAAAATGCACCAGTTCTTCTGCAGCCTTCCCTATTCATTATTCCCCAAGAGTAGGATCCCACAATTCTGCAAAATAGTCTTTGACATGTCTACGCCCAACCACGTTTGATAATCATTTCAGCTTCTTGCACACCATTTTCCCTCGATGATTTATTTATGATCCTTTGCAACCTAGAAATTCCTTTGTAGATATAAGAGCAGGGTGAGCACATGGTTTTGTGACCATGCACCGAGGTTTCTTCAGCGTCAAAACCACCTACCCGTTAGGAATGAAACCCAGGGCTCGTGACTGTGTGCTTTTGTGCTGCACTCCATGTCTTGTCTACCTGATGTCTGTATCTGAGAGTGGTAGAAGAATACCAGGGTATTGGCTATTACAGCTTCTGACAGTGCCACGAAGCAAGCAGCGCACACACCGATCAATGACTGGCATTGGATTTAGACTCCACCTGTAAACAAAGCGGAAAGTGCCATGCAGAGCCTCCGGTGTGCAGTCTTGCTTTGGGAAACAAGGAAAGGCCCGAGGTGATTATGCAAGGCAGGCACGTGGGGTGCCAACTCTTCCTTTGCTCAGTTCAAATATTATTGCTTTTAAATGTCAGCCTATCACCATTGTAAGCATGTGTACTTATTAAAACTTCTCTTTCCGGAGACATTCCAGGTGGACACCCCGGAGCATACGGCATATATTTAAATGTTAACCAGGAGGCTTGTAACCGAGAGGCTGTTGTGAGAGCCTGGATTCTTTATCGGGATTACAGCAACCTGACAGCAGGCCCTGCTGCAGGCCTGGCCCTTGTGTTAGTTGCTGCATACACAGCACCAGCTTCTGTCCTCAGGAGAGTCCTGTGGGCAAGAGATTTTTGTTCCCACTGCTGTTGTATTGTTCTTGTTCTTGTTAGGTCCCACAAGATCAGGGCCAGACAATGGGGACAAAACCTACACATAATCAAAAGAAACTCCTGCCTGCCCTGTGTCCTTTTCACCATCAGCCCATCATTGCAGCCACTGGGCCAGTCCATCTCCTCCATGGTCTTCCTCTTTTTCGCTCACTCTCTATTTTATGGAATGTGCCTTGCTAAGATCAGCTTGTTTCTGGAATCTATCTCTTTTCAGGGTCCTAGAAAGTGGAGGGATGTCAGCATCTCCAAGCCTTAGTCTATATCCCTGTAGCCACCTCTCAGGCTAAGACGGCAACAGCTTTTCAATGACTTGCTTGATTCTCCATTGAGTCCTTGGGAGAATGAATGGGTGGCATATCCCTTAGCCAGTGTACCTGAAATCTCATTTCTCTTGGGTCTGCTTGAAAGAGGAGGCAGGGAGCCCACCCGACAAGATTATGCCCTCTACTGAGAGTCTGTAGTAACAGGACTAGGGTAGAGAATTTTAGGTCTGGGAGTATCAACATCCAATCAGTATGAAATTATTTTCTGACTCCAGCTGACCAGGCACTTTTCTTTGCAGCTGCAACTTCATTAAATGGGGAAGTGAGTTTCCAACAAGTAAAGGTCAACATTTCCATTCGGGCATTCAAACATCTCCAAGATGGGTCTGAGGCTTTTGCGTTCTATTGATTCAGCCATCCCCATGCTGAGCACAGAACTCTGCCCAGAATAGACGGGCCACGTCAATCAAAGCTTACCAGTGGGGTTACTTATTTCCAGGTTGATTCACGGGGCTCTCAAATATTGAAGTTGAAGGGGACCAAGGTAATTCTGTCTTGGCAGAAGTTTGCAAATGAGTCTTTCACCAGCAATATACCCTGAAATAAAAACTCTGAAAGAACTCTTTGAAAATGACAAGGCGTTTGCTCTCCATCTTATGGGGCTTGGCATATACCCAACACCCACTAACCCTGAAAACCCAAGAGCAGGTTTTATCTGGAGCAACTGCCTCAGTCTGAAAGACACTGTGCCAGTGCCTAGTGACATAGAAACACAATGTACCCTGGGACCAGGGCGACCAAGGTGTTCTTGAACAATCTAAAAGAGTTTGGTGACATTTATCGTTGTAGAATCAGAGAATACCACGGGGTAGAAAGGACAGCTCCCCCAACCCTATGTTGGCCTCAATGATATTAGGCAACTTCTCAAATTACTGAGAGCCCTTTAGTGTGCATTTGCAGTGCTCCCTTGTATCTTGATATTTTCATTATAGCCTTTTTCTCCTCTTCATTGTGATTAATGGACTGCATTGTGCCGCCCCAAAAGTGTATGCTGGAAATCTTACTTCATATCGTGGCTGTCATCCTGCTTGTGACTGAGGTTCTCTTTGTTACAAGCCGGAGGCGAAATAGTGGTGGGAGGAGTCCTGGTGACATAATGGTGAAGCGTTTAGCTGCTAAGGTCAGCAGTTCAAAAGCCACCAGGCACTCCAGAGGAGAAAGGAGAGGCTTTCTACTCCCATAAAGAGTTACTGTTCCCGCAACCCATAGGGGCAATTCTCCAGGCCCTCTAGGGCCCCTGTGAGGGGGAATGAGCTCATTGGCAGCAAAGGTCGGTAGGTTTCAGATATCTTCAATTGACCTGTTTTTGAGGTTCAAAGGGAAAGGAAAAGCAAACCGAGAAAACAGAGATGGCATATCGAAGTAGCAAGCCACAGGAAGCGTGCTGAAGAACAGCTGAAAGGAGACACAGAACTTCCTCTAGAGCAGTGGTTCTCAATCTGTGGGTCTCAGCCCTGTGGGGACTGAATGACATTTCGCAGGGGTCCTCTAATTCATAACAGTAGTAAAATTAGTTCTTAAGCAGCAAAATATAATTTAATAATCCGGGGGAGGGATGTCACCTCAGCCTGAGGAACTGTATTAAAGGGTCATGGCATTAGGAAGCTTGAGAACCTCTGCTCTGGAGCCAACACAGAGAGACAGCCTTCCCCCGGAGGCAGTACCCTGAAGTTAGTCCATGTGACATGGACTCCCTTGTAGTGTTTCTGTGTTAGCAGTAATCGGTGACTGAGGCAACCACGCAGGTTAAATATAATCAACAGTCATTGACTCAATTCTGTGTCATGATGCCACCAGCTGATGACACAGGACCATGGCTTTCAGCAGCTGACTTTTTTTTTTCCCTTGGAAGCAGATAGCCAGGCTTTTCTTCCAAGGCACTTCTGATTCAACATTAGGTTAGCAGTCGATCATAAAATCATTGGCCTCCTCCAGGGCCCTTAGCTGTCACTGGGTTTTACGTGAACTCCCATCTGATGGAAGCATGTCTATAAGAACCAAGCGCTCACTGAGTGAATCACCTCCCTGTCCAAGTCTCACACGCATAAAGCTGTCAGCATCTCGGATGTTTTCAGCAGTCCTTTTTCCCGATGTTTACCTCTGTCCTCCCATTCTAAGATAGCTAGGTTCATATATCCAACCACATAGGACCCAACGACTTCATTGCCCATCACCCCCAAACGAAGTACAAAACCTTTCAATTAAAGGATTTCATGTGCATATTTGTTGAGCTCTCCTCCTTCACACAGCATCTTGGTCAATTGAGATCTTAGCAACTGTTAATTTGCTTTTAAATCTTCCGCCCTCTAACCACCCCCACCCAAGAGGAGAGGACTCTCCCTGTTATAGTGATTGCTTTTGCTGCTGCTTTTCCTCGAACCTTTCTTTGTACATTTCCCTGCTCTGAGTTTTCCGAATCCGAAGTTCATGTCAATGTGTAGTACAAATGCTAGTTGTCAATCTATTTACACAAGAAATACACAAGTACAGTAAAGACATAGAGCAGTTCTGAGAAATTACTCAGTGTGCACGTGCGAAAGCTCCGCAGCAGGCAAAGGACAACAATCTTGACAAGAGTAATTCATCTCCTCCCTAGTGTGTTACTACGCCGTAACGCAGTATCGACATCTCTTTCCACCTTTTGTGTTTGAAATGCCGACACTCTTCCAATGCTCTTCCCCACATGGGCTTCCAGTCTGCTCCAGAAGAGGTCCAATGAGTGTTTCTGTATCTGCTCATTGAGTTGACATCTGCTCACTCAGCACCAGAGGTCAACCATTTTTCTGGAGCAAAGGTGTACCTCAATGATATCAAGTTCATGCAAGTCTCCACCTGGTTCAACTCTTAGCGTCTTCCCCCTTCTCTCCAGTCCCAGCACAAGGGCTTTTCTGAGAACCACATCAGGCAGCCGATATGTGGCCAGCTGTCTGAGTCAAATTCTGCAAGAAAGGCTATGGTAGTTGTTTTAGAATACAAAAGAGACATCAAGTATCAAGTATAATATAAGAAGAAGAGTTAGGAAATCCTAGGCAAGGAAACACATATCCTCTGGATGAAGGAGCTCATTAGCACAAGGACACAGTGGCATCCAAAGGTTTATCTGGGAGAGGAAATGATCACAAAAGCATGGCACAGATCACACCATCATAGTTACCCATAGGACTACAGAAGTGGGAATGGGACCATGCATGGGGTACATGCATAGAAGAGTCATAAGATTGGCCCAGGGCTATCTGAATGGGTCGCATGCATAGAGGGGTCATGAGATTGGTTCGGGAATTTCTGACAAAGGCAATCAGGGCAATGTCTCATGGCTATGTGACCCTAGTATGGCAATAAGAAAGCACATAAAATAGCTTGCTCTTATCTGGCAGATTAGTGTGTGAAGAAAATTCACTTTCTAACACTCTGCCTAAGGACAAGACTGTTCACATTCCAAGTCAAGGATCAGAAAGGATTCGATGGAGGCTTAATCCAGTGGGGACTCTGCAAATAGAGTTGGACCTTCCATCTTAATCCTTAGTCCTCACAAACCTGGTGTTGAGAATTTTTGCTCTAACATGGCATGGTGGTTGTGAGTTAGACTTCAGTCCACAAAGGCATTCCAAGGGAGAAAGACAAAAGTTGGGCTTTGCTATGCCCATAAAGAATTGCAGTCTTCACATCTCACAAGGACAGTTCTTCACTGTCCTGTAGAGCCATCATGAGTCAAAAGGACTCAGATATACTGAGTCTGGCATTCAGGTTTTATGTAGCAGGAGGAAGCACAGTTTGCTTTTTTGCTCATTAGAACATAGATAACATGATCTAAACTATAGAAGTGAGCTAGGATTCTTGTTTTTATTTTCCTTTTTTTTTTTTTAACCAAGACAGCTTTTTCAGGTAAATAATAGCTGGGCCACCCATTTCCCTGCAGAAACACCATCCCCATCCCTCAGCATCACTTCTAAAGATAATGTGATTTAACTGGCCTCTGTATTTTACATACAGATGTCTCCACCTGGTTTTCTAGGCTGGATGTGTCAAAACAGGAGCTTTGTTGGCATATTGGTTACATATTGGGTTGCTAACTTCAAGGTCAGAAATTTAAACCACCAGCCAGCTCTGAGGGAAAGAGGGAAGACTTCCTATTCCCATAAAGATTTGTAGTCTCAGAGACTCACCAGGGCAGCTCTACCCTGTCCTGCAGGGGTGCTATGAGTCAGAGTAGACGAATGACGGGGAGTGTGGTTTTAAATGCATCAGAATTGACTTAACAGCAGTTGGTTTGGTTTTGAGTCTAGAATCTGTACAGAGGCAGATTGCCAATTCTTTCACCTTTGGAACCACTAGGTTGTTTAGAGTTATCAAATTTTGGGTTAATAGAAAGTCAGTGCACTATAGAGGCTTCTTCTTCCCTGCCAGCCGTCGGGTCCACACACTCCATAAGACACTACCACGGGCTGAGCCCCGGTGGCGTAGTGGTTGTGCGTGGGACTGCGGCCCACTGGGATGAAGGTTCGATTCCAGCTCCATGGAGCAGAGGCTGGGCCTCCTACTCCCACCACCTGAGGGCAGTGACGCCCCCCCCCCAAAAAAAAAGACACTACCACTGTAGACAGTTATTGGCACATTCCTATCATATGAGCTACCAATCTTGTATTCACACACCAAGGAATTTCTCAGCCCCACCAGGTCTGACCATGCCAGATTCTTTTCCTTGACTTCAGAAAGTCTTGATATTTATTATCTCCTTTAAGTATCCTGTTCTCTCACAATCACCCGCTACTTATGTGTCTTTCTGCCTTCCTTGCTGTTCGTGGCCTTGGCGATTTGTAATAGGCAAAATAAATTCAACAAGAACGACCTGGTACCTATGGTGAAGCTGGATTTGAGTAGGCATTTTGGGAAAAAACTAGCTTCAGTAAGAGGAGTCAGGGAGGAGAGGTGAGAGAATACCAGTGAGTGGGGCAGGTAGTCTATCTGACTGAAGGAATGTGGAAAATCTAG
The DNA here is from genome assembly GCA_004026705.1 of Nesogale talazaci. Classification (NCBI taxonomy): domain Eukaryota; kingdom Metazoa; phylum Chordata; class Mammalia; order Afrosoricida; family Tenrecidae; genus Nesogale; species Nesogale talazaci. The sequence goes on along the minus strand of PVJH01008149.1, from coordinate 42,850 downwards.
GTGCTGGGTGTTGCATATAGCTTGTGCTTAAGCAACTCACCCAAAATTCGACAGTTCTAACCCACTCAACAGCACCAGGCAAGGAAGGCTTCGATATCTAGTCCCATTAATGGTGCAGGTAAGAAAGCCTGATGGTTCACAGTTGTACTCTGTAATATATGGACTCCCCATGAATCAAAACTCTCCATGTTCCACTCTCAGGGAATAGATAATATGAGAAATGTCATCAAGTGGGTATCATGTATGTTGGATCTAGAATAAAGAAGATAATCAGAAGACAAGCTCTCAGTGATTATTGATATATATGCCAAGAATATTATCTACTAATACATTTTTGGATATGACTTTATTCCTTTTCATCTCTTGGGTTATGCCCTGCAGCTCATTTCATTAACTCTTACTAGAGACTAGAATACTCTCTTTTTTGGTGTCTTAATATTTATTTTTCTAAGAACTCTCACATACTACATGAAAATGTAAATTGATGCAGACGTCTTGAAAAGCAATTTAGCATTAATGGATCAAGAGTCTTAAAAATGTTCATATGGAGTTATTATGAGACAGCAATTCCACTCCCAGAAATCCATGGAGAGGAAATAACCTAAGACATAAGGGGAAATAAATATGGATAAATAGATTTGTAGAAATATGTTTATCATGCCATCGTTTCCAATTTTGTTGATAGGATCCAAGAAAGCGAAATAGATAATCAAAGAAATTATTAAATGGTAACATAGCCATATGATGGACTGTTAGGCAGGTATTAAAATGGTGCTTATGGAAAATTGGTAATATAAGAAATATGGATGATATACTGTTAAGACAAAAATGCAAGTTGCAGAATTGTGCATAGAATGTGATCAGAGCCATGAGAAACATGCTTTGAAAATAGGGTCAAAGCAAAATGAAATGGGTTTAAGGGTTGTCATTGCTATTGCCATCCATTTGACTCTATGGTCATGGAACCCATGTGTGTAGGGTCAGATTGCCCTGCAGGGGTTCCAAGGCAGTGACCTTTCAGAAAAAAGTTTGCCACTCGGGTCTTCTCAGAGACCTCAAGGTGGGTTTGAAATGGCATCTTTGAGGGAGTCATTGATTGCTTAAGTAGTTACATCTCCCCAAAGTGGGATGTGTTCAGAGTGAAATTCTGTGTAGGCTATTTACGCCCTTGGTTTCTGCTTTACCAAATATTGAACATACTCTTGAGTGAACCAGCACTGTATTTCTAGTTGATAGTATTTGATGTGAACTGTTGGAACACACCTTCTGATGCACATTGTTGTTGATGTAAAGGAGGGGGCCACTGAGTTTGTTCCACTTCATAGTGACTCATTGTAAAACAGAAACAAAACACTGGATGAACATTCTGTTCATCAGTGAGGACCCCCCCACCCTGCCCCCGCCCCCTGTTCTTGGTTAGGGCAATGTTCTTTCTATTAAAGGCATGCCCTGGCTACCTCCACTATAGAACTCTGGCCCCTAAGCTCATTAATTTCCCGTATGCTTGGGGGTTCTTAGCACTATGCAGTTCCCTGGTCACCTCCCAGAGAACACAGGCAGCATCAGACACATGGACAGACTTCTTTCCTACCTTATCAAGGTCTTTCCATCCTGCCCAATCACAGAACACAGAGCACTGGCTGCCTTGTTATGGGACAAACGTGCATAATTCTGTAACCGAGCTGGTACTCCTGACCATTGCATGATGCAAGAGAGAGCGTTCTGTTTTTATCCAGTTGCAACTTTGTGGCTGATCACACTGTCACACCTATCCCCTGATTTGATTTCTGGCAAGTATCAGTTGCTAGGTGCAATTAATTAGAATAGCATTCAGAGGGACCCACATAATAGAGAAGAATCAACCACAAAGCTTTCCAGGTTGTAACCTTCTTTAAGTAAAGTCCTGAGTCTTTCTTGGGCAGAGCAACTGGGAGAGTTTACACCATCAAAAGTTTGCTTACAATCTGAGTGCTCACTCACTGCTCCATTAGAGGTCACCAAGTGCCAATATTGAAAGATCTTTTTCCACTCCTTGTACAGGAAGGTCTCTGTCAAAACAATGTTGCCTTGCAAGGCTTCTCTAGACTCCTGAAATCCATGTTGAACCAGGCCAACCTATTCTTTTCTTCCTTGGTAGCAGTTTATTTCATCTCATATTTTTTATGGGTAGAGTTGTGTTTCCCTTCGCCTGGACTATATGCTGGAATCTCTGTCCCATGAATTAAAAATAGCAACTCCTACAATCTGGTCAATTCATTCCAACACATTGTACCCCACTAGGATAGAACAAAACTGCTTCGTAAGGCTTCCAACCAAGGCTGTAAATGTGCCAATGCAGACTGTTTCATCTTCCTCCCACAGAGCAGCTGGTGATTTCAAACGGAGGACTTTGGGTTTGCAGTCCAACACTTAATAGGGTTGCCATCCCATTTGAAAGCACCAGCTTATTTGTTTCGGTAATGAAGCCATGCCTGTGTTGGATGGATCCTTGACTTTATCACCTGATGATTATAATGAGCTGCTTAGAAAAATAGGTACAAATGGAGAGACTGACATCACATGAAGATTACCAAGGAATAGGACTGTGTCTAGGGCATCTGAAAGATGCAGATGCTCCCCGAAGGCTGACAAAGGGAAAGCCTTCCCCTAGAGCTAGTGCCGTGAACTCAGACTTCTTTTTTGGCGGCAGTGTTGTTAGGTGCCGCTGAGTTCGTTCCGACCGACAGTGACCCTCTGCACAGCAAGGGAACACTGACTGCTCCTGCCCCATCCCCACAATTGTTCCTGTGCTTGAACCCTTTGTGGCAGTCACATACTCTAGTGCCAATTTTACTTAGAGTGTAGAGGTAAAGTCTAGCCTGTCCATCTGGAGCTAGTCAATGAGACCTCTGTGTGGGCATGACTTTCTCTGAGAATTATGGGACATCTTGCCATATTTCCCCCATGGAGGTGAGAGACCAGAGATGCAGTTCTTTGGAGACAAACTACTGACAAGATGAGATGGCAGCATTCTGAGTGATCCTGATTCCTGGAGACTGGAGGAGCTGGAGGAGAAGCCATATGGGCTTATCTTGATGGAATCAAACTTCTTGGGCCGGAGAAGCCATGTGGAGACTTCTGCCAGTGCTGAGATGCTTCTACTGCCAATGGATACACAAGACTCTGCATCCACTGGCCTGTGATTGTCCAGGTGTCATTGCACGTACTTCATGAGTCGGAAGAAGACGTTATAGATTGGTGTCAGGCATGTGGGCTAATATTGGACTTATGGACTTGGACTGGACTAGGTTGGGATAATTTCTCAATGTTCCCTTCCTCTTATATATAACCCTTTCCCTTATATCCTTATGCATGCTTACAAATTTGTTTTTCTAGTCTACCTGGACTTACACACCCATTATTGCAGCCATGATGTCAATCCATTTTCTTGAGAGCCTTCTTCTCTGTTGCTGATAGAACAAATCAGGATAAGTAAAAGCTATTTTGACTATGGTTCTGGCTCATAGTTGCAAAAATATATCCCGAAGAAAATGTATTAACCATGTCTCGTTACTCACTGGATGACTGCAGATGAATTCTCACAGTCATACACTTTGTCACCTTCAGGTATCTTCAAAACAAGGTTCAATCAAACCTGTGATTTCCAAATTTGTCTAAAAGACTGGGTCAGATCAATTCAAAGAAGAATTATGAAAATGGAATTTCAGAATTTCATGGAGGGTCATTCTGATAGATTTTCTTCCTGGACACGGGAGAGTCATGGTGAGGAAAAGGTCAGAGAGATTTTGCTGAGAAAGTTTTTCCCATCATGACAATGCACAGAAACAAGGACTTTGGGAGAAGCAAGAACCTTATCACACCCACCTATGGCCCTGACTTTGTCTCTTCATATTTCTTTTGGTTTCCCAAACTCAAAGAAAACACAAACTGAGTCCATCAAGGATGTCAGCACAACCGTTTTAACATGATGGAAATCAGAAATCAGAAATCTAAAGGACTCAGAAATCCCCTAGGAAGGACCCTCGGATTCTCACTCCCTACCATGGAGTCCATGCTGACTGACAGCAGCCCCCCGAAAGGTTTTTAAGATTCTTTTTCTGGGACCAGAAAGAAGCCAGGTCTTTCTCCACCAGAAAAATAGGAGGGTGGACATAGAGTTTCAGAAGTGTACAGACTGAGATGAGGCATATGTCAAGAAACACTGGGTCTCCATGCTGACATTTTCATTTAACAAGAAGCTCTATGAGAACTTGTTGACTTCATATCTCTTCCTTGCTACTTCCTCTCTGCCCTGGAAGAATTCCTCCACAGACAGTTTGACCCTGTGCCATTCATTAATCACTTAGCAGAACGTAGCACATGTCGGTGTTTGCCACATGAAAAGTATAGTGTCAACTCCCTGGGGAAGTCAGACATAGAAAATTTAGTGCCTATGCCCCACCCCAAGGATGGCAGAGGCTGGTAAGAGAGATGAGGTAGGATGAAAAGCATTGCATGATAAGGGAGGCAGAAGGGGAAAACTGACATTAATTTTGTCTCCTCACACTCCATTTTCCTTGATCTCTTTGAGCTTTCTAATAAACACAGTGGAGAGTGTTTATAGAGTTCTTTCAAATCCTGGGCTCTATTTCTCTGTAGTGGATTTTTTTTCGTGCTTAGCATGTAGTTGTTGGAGCAGAAATTCCAACATCTAGTCTCACAAAATAGACTTTTATATACCTAAGATCCAAGTGAATGGGTGAGCCAATGTAGGTTCTGAATGAATGAAAAGCCTCCACTCAGTCCATGAGACACCTTGCTAGGAAATGTAATGACTGCTAGAAATTTCCGAAATGGCAGTTTAAACAGCTCTGTGGCCTCTTCTCTCAGTGTCAGGATAATGTCATGGGTGCAAAGTAGTACCCAAAGTAAATCCCTTCATTGGATGGCGCCTTAAAAATGTTCTAAGGACATGTTGAAATCAAGGAGCATCCGTGCCCCGCCAACTCAACGATTTCAGGAAGGAAAGCTAGAAGCCTTCTGCTACTCCTGGGACCCACTCCACCCAGAATTATGCTCACATTCCAGAAGGTTTACTCAGAACGCTTCACCCTGGGCAGCAGGAACAAAAGAGATAGTGGCTCCCTTCTCACTCAGCTCACAGTCCAGGAGGTCAAAGCCTTTCCCGAGGGACAGGCTGCTGTGGTGTCTGTGGCTACGGAAGCTCCATTCTCAAGAGCTGACCTGAGCGCTTTTCTCCTCCATCCAGCTTCCTGCCCGCCCGCGCCCCCCCCCCCCCCCCCCCCCCCCCCCCCCCCCCCCCCCCCCCCCCCCCCCCCCCCCCCCCCCCCCCCCCCCCCCCCCCCCCGGTCCCCAAGCTCTGCTCCGGGGGCCCCAGGCCAACAATGCCAAGCCAGGGGTCTCAGAAGGTTGTATACCAAGAGAGGTACACTGAAATTGCCAGAGCCTTCCACTCATGGAGCAGAAGCGTGCCGCCAGGACCCCGGATTGGGCTTCTAAACAGAGGGTCGGCGGTTCCAACCCACCGGCTGGTCCTCAGAAGGAACACGAGGCTACGTGCTCACGTGAAGACTCCCACGCTTCGATTCCCTAGGGAGCCGTTGTATCTCATGGAGTCTCCATGAGTAGGATGCCCTTGATGGCAGTGAGACCCCTTCCAGTTTGATCGGCAGGATGTGAGCGCAGTGCCCAGAGGAGAAGGCAGGCCACAGGGATATTATTTGAACAGGAGTGTGGGAAGAACTGTGCCCATAGAGAGTGTAACCCATGCTTGACCTAGACTAGCAATGAAGAGGAGGCGGGCAACCCCGAGTTAAACAAAATGGCAAAGCAGCTGGGCTGTCAATGTAAAGAATCAGAGAAAGACTTGACCAGTAGGCGTCCGCGGAGAAGTCACAGGACACACCATGTGTAGAATGCAGGACCCCCAGGTTAATCCGTTCTAGAAGGAGAGTCGAGATGAGTTCCTAATTGATTTTTCCCGTAGGAAATAACTGAAAATAGATGGTTCTGGACAACCAAGTTTTTACTCTAACCTTGTCTTTTTATACAAAACATTGCACAGAAATTTCAAAGTGATTAAGTTCAGAGTTAAATAACTAAAATAAGAAACACAGCACTTACCAAGGTTTTAACAGCTACAGTTTGGCCCATACCTGGAAATTAATGAGGATCTGGATCTGTGGACACAGATGTGGATAGGAGGATGGAGAGTCAATCTTTGGAAGGGGCCTCCCCTTCCCTAAACTCAGCAGGGAGCTGCTTTTCAGGAGTCCCCCCCCACCCCTTTGCCTTTTTTACTGTGTCCTGGCTGGCTTTCTCTAAATAATGAAAATAAAATATGCTCTTGGTGTTTCCTGAACTGTCTTCTAAAGGGGCTTACTAAATTATCATCAATAATACTAATAATGAGGTTAAGCAGTTCTTTCTAATGTGTCTCTTTTTAAAACTCTCTTTTAAGACCCATGTTTTTGAAATCTAAAAATAGGACAAAAAGCCACAAGAGTTAGGAAACACAGCCACAAAAGGTTTAAGCAAAGTGACCTAACAAAACCAACTAATCCTGAGGGACCGAAGCACAAAACGGTGTTTACAAAAATCATGCATAAGGTCGGATTCTGATGTTTTGTTTGAGCTGTGTTACAACTTTTTCATGAAATTTTGCATCAAAATTCAATGATCTGAAAACAGATGTGGTCTAGTACCAGGGGTCTACTGTATATGCGTGGTAGGTATCAGAGTAGAATGTGGAGGGAACTTGAAAGCATTCTTCACACGCAGTTTGGGAGTCCCTCTACACAGTTTGTAAATTTCACAGGCTCAGGGGCCTTAAACCCAACCTCTGATCAAACACAGTCTGAACAAGGGGCTACTCAGACTCGGACTCAGGCAAGAAAAAGCAATCAAAACACTCAGGTTTTTGAAGAAGGAGTAAAACAATCTCTATTTGCAGATGGTATGAACTTATAGAGAGACATCTTGGATAGTTCTCTGAGAAACAACTAGAACTAATAAACCAATTCCGCGAGGTCAAAGATCAAGGTAAAAATTCAATTGTGTTTCTCTCTGCAAGCAATGAACAATTGGAAAAAGAAATTATGAGAGAGGGGGATACTAGTTACAATAGCCACGGAAAGAATAAAATACTTAAGAATACATTTTTTTAAAAGACACGCAAGGCTTGTACTATAAAAACATACACAGTAATAAAGACAAAAAAAACCCCAAACCAACAGAATACACAGAAGATATAATAAATGGGATGAGATCTAAGGAAAAAATAAACAACTTTTTCTATGTCAAGGTACAGGCTCAGAGGGCTGATAAACTTTAGAAAGAAGCAAGAGTAAGGATTAAAAGAAACAATAGCTGAGTAACTCACGGTGCTTGTGCAAATGAGCTCAAGGTCTCCTTAACATACCCTAGCTGCACTGTGAACCACAAAAGTGAAGCTCAGCATATCAATTTCCTCTTCCATCCAGTTTCTTTACATAGTGTGCCTGCTCCAGTATCTTCCCTCCTCAACATGGCCTCAAGCTTTCTCCCTCAGCCCTGTCAGTGGAGTGAGGGACTCATTGGACTGCTACCTACAAGGGCAACAGTTTGGTTTTCTGGATCTGTCCTTTATTGGAGATGTGATTAAAAATCTTTCCCACAAATCCGGGGCTTTCATTTCCATACTTATAACACTTCCTTTAGAGGAGTTGTTCTTTTTTTTTTTTAATGAAGTCTAATTGTGTCAGCTGTGCTAGATGCTGATATAGGATATAAGAAAGAAATATACATACATATGTATATAGAAATATACACAAAGTGTACTGTATCAAGAAAGCCTAGTAAGCAAGCCTAGTCCAGGTGATACTCTTGAACAGAATAAGGGGGTTCGGTGAGGTTTGAAATCAGGAAGGGTGGAGAAAAGAGTAAAGTTGTCAAGGATTTTATTTTATTGGATGCCAAGCCAAAGTAAAAGTAGCGATGAATACATCAAATGAACTCACAGGAGCAGTTCGACAGTGCTCTATTGGTTTGGTATTGGTCACATTATCCAGAGTGGAAAGTTTCAAAGAACAAAGTTGCCACACTTAGGACTAAGGTGTGTCTCATATCCATGTGAAAGCTAGAAAATAAATAAGGCCTGGAGGAGAATTGATGCCTTTCAAGTATGGAGTGAGCAGAGAGAGGAGTCCATGTAGCGTAGTGGGTTACACTTTGGGCTGCTAAATGCAAGGTCAGCTGTTTGAAACCATCAGTCACTCCTCTGGGGAGAGACCATGCCTTCGACAACCGGAAACACACGGGGGCAGTTCTACACTGTCTTGTGAATCTAGAAGGAGCTTTCTTATGAAATTGATTTTTAATAGTTTTTTATACTCCTATGAGCTAATTTTTTTTGCCCTGCTACTCGTGGGCCTAGAACTCATCCAAAATGGAATTATGATCTTGTGGTGGGTGTTACTGAGAGCCGTCCTGTTGGTTTCAACTCACAGCAACTCAATGTTCAACAAATCGAAACACTGCTGGATCCTTGGCTTCCTCAAGAGCGGTGTTCTATCTGAACCCAGGTTGCGGTCGCTGTGTCAATCCATCTCGTTGAAGATCTTGGTCCTCATCAGTGACTTTCTACTTTACCAAACATGGTATCTTCTGACCAGGAGGGTTTCTCCTGATCACATGACCAAAGAATAGAATCTTAGGAAGTTAGCATATACACGTGTACAGATGTGAAGGCACATGTTTAAAAAATGTATAAGGTAATTGAATCTAAAGGAGACATATCACTTCAGTGGCCAAGTCTCTGACTTACATCTGCTCATAGATTAGAAGAGAAAGTCATACAGAAGCCGCAGGTGTATACCTTTGGGAAATACATGATGAGTGTTGGTTGTCGGGTCTCCAGACCCCTCAAAGATCAGAGATCTTGGAACTCAGCCCCAGTGGCATAGTGGTTGTGCCCGGGACTGCGGCCCACTGGGATGGAGGTTCAGTTCCCGCTCACAGGAGCAAAGGCTGGGCCTCCTACTCCCACCACCAGAGAGCAGTGATGCCCAAAAAAACAGATATCAAAAAAGAAAATCAAACAAAAAAAATCAGAGATCTGTAAGAATCAGCATCATCAGCTGAAAATGCAAGTTTGAATAATTACAGATTTTCTGGAAGGGAATCAAAAGGGAAAAATGTTATGGCTTCTGATATGAAAGTCTCATTTGGGTCTTATTTTGACAGAGGGAAAGCAAAGACAGGGTTCCCCAAAAAGAGGGCTACATAGCACTGCAACATTAAGCAATAAACGCTTCATGTCTTTAATAAATTCTGTCCTCATGAAACTGCTGGATTGGGTGTGAATATGCATAATTGAAAGGAAATTGGAGGGGCTCTTAGATTCTCATCTTGTTCTCCATACTTTTTATAAGCAACATCCTTAATCAGCATTGACACGGCATTTTATGCAGCATCTTCTTAATTACCTTCCGTTATGGGGAGCTTATTGTCTTCCAGAGAGATCCATTCTGTTTTATATTCCATTCCTTACACTGAGAAGAACTGTATCCTATCACTACTCTGATCCATGAGTCAGTCCCATGGGATTCCCTAGAGGTAGCCTACCACCAGCCCCTAGAGAACAATTGAGACGATGGATCCAAATCCACTAGCATGGAGTTGATTCCCACTCATAGTGATCCCCTGCAGGGCTTCCACGGCTGTCCATCTTTACAGGAGCAGAGAAGCTCAAACATCTTCCGGAGGAGCAGGTGGGGGGTTGGGGCCACTGGCCATGTGGTTAGCAGTGATATTCTTTCCCCACGGAGCCAGGTGTGCTGTCTAATCTAACATGCTCTTATCCTTCCCGTTCTTCACCTGTGATGTGATAGAAATATCATCCCTGTCAATATCCTTGTTGAAAAATGGACTTCTTTTCAGAGGAACATAAAGAGAACAATGTAAAGGGAAGATGCTATTGCCTATCATAAGCTATTGTCAGTCTATCTTGACTCAGCAGGACTATCTTTGCTCCCTTTTCATGGTGCCTCTCTGTTCTCTAAGAAGTCCCTCCAGCTAGTGCAGTATGGCTGCCTACTCTCGACACATTGTGTGACTTAGGTTGGTTGAACCCAAATACTCCACCCTCAGCATAATGGGTGGTCCATAGACTGTCCTGTACTGTAAGCCACCTCAAATCTTCTCCTTGATTTTGCCAAAATCATCAAAGAGAAATTTTGTTTTCCTCTATCCTTATGGGCTTGAATCGTGATATAAAATTAGACCTCTTGGAGACGTCATTTTTTCCAAACCCAACACACACACACACACACACACACACACACACACAGTCATGAAAGTCATTTATAAACTTAAACTAGACTCTTTTCCTCTCACTTAATAGTAGAACCTTAGCACTTTCCATGTCATTATGTTTCTGAATTATTGAGTCACCAGTTAGAATAGCATTTTATCCATGGAGAGAATGCACTGCCACCCCATCTTGCTTACCAGGTTGCTGAACAGTTGCTTTTTTCTCTTTCCACCACTGTACATGTCCCCATCCATGGATGTCTCCCTATGTAGAAGCCATCTTCAGGGCAGAGTCTCAGAAGCAGCATGACTGTTCTTGTGATAGTTGACTCTGGACTGTTGCCAAATTGATGTCCCCAAGGAGCCAACCAGTTTATTCTACACTACGGAAGCATGGGTGTGTTTATGCTTCTTAACTGTTGCCAGAATTACTATTAGAATGTTAACTATTTTGGTTTGCTTCTATCTTGGGTTCACATAGTGGTCTATAGCTGGGAAATGCAGTGGTCTTACCCATCTCATTTCGGAGTGGGCAGTGGGCGCCAACCGAGGTAGGATTTTCTTACTGTAAAGTAAGCACTTGGAATTTACTCAGGTCATTTGTTCATGATCTTCAAACAGGTATGAAAGGCTTTGAGAAGGTGACAGGAAAATTCCATTATCTTTTTATTCCATTTTCCCCATGAACTTTCTGAAGCCCTTCATGCATTCGTATTTCACTGATTTTTATGGGCCATTCTACTTGTTGTTGTTCATGCAAGTATGTCAGTGTTTCCTCTTTTGCTGTCCAGCTCAGTTACCTGTGCAGTCGCTGCCCCTTCTGCTGGAATTGTCTTGCACCAGATGCCTGAATGATAAGCACTTCACTTTCTTTTGAGCTTGACTCATATTTCATCTTCTCCCTCAGGCTTTCCCTGCCATCTATTCAATGGTGACTCCTAGTAACACTGGAATGATGTTCCTCCCTTGCCAGTGGCTGATTTTTTTCAAAAGAAAATCACCAGGTCTTTCTTAAAAGGTGCATTTCAGTTAGCAATAGAGCACTGACTATTTGTGTCTCCCAGTACAGAGTACTCCTTGGACACAGGATGGTGAGGCTTTGTCTTACATATTTTAGACACGTCATCGGAAATGATCTTTCCTGGGGGAATGACATCAGGTTGGGTAGAAAGTCATGGATAAAAAGGAAGACCCTGGGGGCTGAGCCCCGGTGGCATAAGTGGTTGCAGGAGGGACTGCGGCCCACGGGCTTGGCGGTTCAAATCCAGCAGCGGCTCTCAGGAGCAGTGCTGGGTAGCTCCCATGACCACCAGAAGGCAATGATTGCGCCCCCCCCCCCCAGCCCCTAAAAAAAGAGGAAGGCGCTGGACAAGTTGGATTGACAGAGTGGCTGCAATATTGAGTTTTAACAGAACAACAATTGTGAGGATGGTCCATTTCCAGGCAGGATTTGCTTCTCTTGTTTGTGGTGTCACGATGGGTCAGAAGTAACTTGTTAGCATCTAGCAATAAACAATAGTAACTACCACGCTGGGTCTTTCTGGGCAGATTACCAAAACTTTGAGGACCTTCTTCCTCTCTCACTCTTATTTCCACTTGTCCTGCTTTCTTTTACTGCATTTCTCTCCTCAGTGCTCATCACTACAAAGCAAGCTAATATATTCCTTCCTTGTCATATTTGTTGCCATCTGTAGCAGTCATGTACTCTGGTGCCAGTTAGATTAAGAGTGTAGGGGTGAAGTCTAGCTGTCAATCTGGAGATAGCCAATGAAACCTCTGTGTGAGCATGGCTTTCTCTGAGAATTCTGGGAAATCTTGTGCTATTTCCCCCATGGAAGTGAAAGATCATCAACTCAGTCATTTGGAGATGTTCTAATGACAGGACATAAAACTCAGTCCCTTGGGACACTTGATTGACAAGGCAACATGGCGGCATGCTGATAGATCCTGAGTCCTGGATCCTGGAGGAGCCAGAGGAGAAACCACATGGGCTTGCCCTGATGGAACCAGACCTCTGTGGCCAGAGAAGCCACATGGAGACCCCTGCCAGCACTGAGATGTGTCTACCACTACTGGATACACAAGACTGTGCACCCACTGGCCTGGGATTGTCCTGGTATCATTGCATGTGCTTTGTGAGTCTGAAGAAGACTTTATACATTAGTGTTGGACATCTGAACTAATATAAGACTTACGGACTTGGACTGGACTGGCTTGGGATGCTTTCTCAATGTTTCATTCCTCTTGTATATATGCATCTCACTTATATACCTAGGCGTGTTTATTATTTTGTTTCTCTAGTCTACCCAGACTAACACACCGTCCATCTTAACCCATTCCCAATACACATACCTACATAGATAGATGATGCGGCACATACCTATACATATGTACAATCATATGGCAGACTAAGTAGGGTGAATGTTCATCAGAGCTGGTTCTCCTCATATTTTCAGTTTCACTAGGCTCCCTTTCAGAAAGGTGGCCTACTCTCTTGGTGAATTCTTTCAATGTACACAGGTGTTTTATCTTCAATATATCCCATTTGTCTATTTGAGCCTCCTCTGTGTTTGTGTCCTTCCCTATTTCTGATAGCCTATGTCATCCCTGTGCCAGTGTTCTCAGTTTGGTCACAATTCCCTCATTGATGGCCCTACTAGTTTGGGGTTTTACTTCAAGGTCTGTCATCCACCTTGAATTTATTCAAGTGCATGGAGTGACGTAAGGGTCTTGTTTCATTTTTCTACAGGTAGACATCCATTTTTTCCAGTACCACTTGTTGAAAAGTGTATCTGTTTTCCATTTGATACTTTTGGGACCCTTATCAAAGATCAGTTGTCTATATGCTGATGTTTTTATTTCTGGATTTTCAATTCTTTTCCATTTGTCCATGTATCTATTATTATGGCAATACCATGCTGTTTTGACGACTGTGGCTATATAGTATATGTGATAGTCAGGTAAGGCAAGCTCTCCCACGGTGTCCTTCTTCGTGAGGAGTTCTCTGCTAATTCTGGGCTTCTTCCCTCTCTGTATGAAGTTGGTAATCATTTTTGCCATTTCTTTGAAGAATGTTGGTACTTGTATTGCATTGAACTTGTGTAGTGCCTTGGGTAGAACTGTCATCTTTACTACATTGAGTCTTCCAATCCATGAGCATGGGATATTTTTCCATTTCTTGAAGTCATTCTTGGTTTCTTGTAATAGTGTTCTATAATTTCCCTCATATAGATCTTTTGGTCTTTTTGTCAGGTATATCCCTAGATATTTTAATTTGTGCTTGGCTATTGTGAAGGGTACCTCTTTTAATATTTTCTCTTTTGTGGTTTTATCTGACATATACAGCAGACCAGTCAACTTCCGATTGTTGATCTTGTATCCTGTGTATCCTGCCACTCAACCATACTCCTCTATTGTTTCCAGTAATCCCTTTGCGGAGCTTTTGGGGTTTTTCATATATAGAATCATATCGTCTACAAATAATGATAATTTCACCTCTTCCTTCCCCAGGTGTATACCTTCTATATCTTTTCTTTGCCTTATGCTGTTAGCTAAAACTTCCAGTATGATTCTGAATAAGAGTGGGGACAAGGGATATCTTTGTCTTGTCACCTTTTCCAGTGGGATTGTGTTTGTCCTTTCTCCATTGACTATCACATTGGCAGTTGGTTTTTCTTATATAGCTTGTATTGTTTTGAGGAATTTTATTTCTATTCCTATCTTCTTGAGTGTCTTAAACAGGAAATGCTGTTGGAAATTGTCAAATGCTTTTTCAGCATCTATGGATATGATAATGTTATTCTTATAGCTTTTCCTGTCAATATGGCGAATGGTACTAATGGTCTTTTGTATGCTGAACCACCCCTGCATTCTGGGTATGAACTCCACTTGGTGATGGTGAATTACTTGTTTGATATACTTTTGTATTCTATTGGCAAGTATAGTACTAAGGATTTTTGCATCAATATTCTTTAGGGATATTAGTTTGTAGTTCTCAATTCTTGTGGGATCCTTGCCTGGTTTTGGCATCAGTGTTATACTAGCTTCATAGAAGGAGTGTGAGAGTTTGCCATCTTTTTCCTATGCTTTGGAAGAGCTTGTGTATGGTTGATTTCAGTTCTTCCCTGAATGCTTGGTAGAATTCTCCTGTAAAGCCATCTGGTCTAGGTGACTTTTTTTGTTGGTAGTCCCTTGATAAACTTGTATTTTTTTTCTATTGTTATGGATCTGTTCAGATCCCCTGTTGTCCATTGGGGACAATCTAGGAAGAGATTGCTTTTCCAAAAGTTTGTCCATGTCTTCCCAGTTGTTAAGTTTATTGGAGTAAAGACCTTTGTAGTACTGTGTGATTATTCTTTTGACTTCATTAGTGTCAGTTGTAATGTCCCCTCTTTCATCCCTTATTCTTGCAATTGAAATTTTTTCTCTCCTTTCTTTGGTTTAGTCTGCCAATGGTTTATCAATTTTGTTAATTTTTTCAAAGAACCAACTTTTAGCAGTGTTAATTTTTCCATTGTTTTCCTATTTTCCCTCTCTCGAATCTCAGTGCTGATTTTTATTATTTCTTTTCTTTTGCTGTTAGTGGGATTATTCTGCTGACTCTGCTCTAGTCATTGTAAATGCTGCGCCAATGTATCAGTTAAGAGATGCTCTTCATTTATTAGGTGTGCCTGTATTGCTATGAAACTTCCTCTGAAAACTGCCATTTCTATGTCCCATAAGTTTTGGTATGTTTTGCTTTCATTCTCATTGATTTTTAGAAAATTTTTAATTTCATCTCTGATCTAGTCCAGTACACATTCCTTTTGCAATAGAGAATTATTCATTCTCCAGTTGTTTTCTCTAGTTCTCTTCATCTTCATCTTCCTTTTGTTGATTTCCAACCTTATGGTACAGTGGTTTGAGAGTGAGTTCTGTATGATATCAATGTGTTTAAATTTATGTAGATTCGCCTCTGTCCCAGCATGTGGTCTATCTTCAAATAAGTTCCATGTGGGAATGAAAAGAATGTGAAATGCTTTTTATTTGGATGAAAAACTCTGTAGATATCTATCAAGTCAAATTGCCTAATTTTAGTGTTTAGATCTCTCGCCTCCTTGTTGAGTTTCTTTCCCTGTGATCTTTCTCAGAGAGTGGTGTGTTGAAGTCACCCACTATAATTGCTGAGGCTGTAGTTTTTTTTTTTCTTCATATAAAGTGTCTGGTTAACATATTCTGTGGGTCTCTCATTCGGGGAATATATATTTAAAATGCTTATTGGATCATCGTCTACCCTTCCCTTAAGCATTATATAGTGTCCCGCTTTGTCTCTTATTATGGTTTGTACTTTGAGGTCAATTTTATTTGAGATTAGGATTGCTACCTCTGCTTTCTTGGAATTGCTGTTTGCCTGGTATATTTTTCTCCAGCCTTTGATTCTCAATATATTTTTTTCTGTGATCTTAAGATGTGTCTCCTGTAGGCAGCAGATTGAGGGGAGGGGTGTGTGTTTTCTAAGCCAGTCTATTAATCTCTGTCTCTTAAGTCCTGGATTCAATCCATTGATATTTAGGGTTATTACATCTATCTGTGCATTCTGTGTTGTCATTTTATTGCTCTTGGATTGGGTGTTTTTCTATTGCCAGGGTTGTGTCCATGTCTGATTGTGGTTCATTCTTGCCTTTCTTTCATCTCTGAGTCAGAGTTATCTTGGGGGCTGTTATCCCTTTGATGGTCTCTGTGTATGTTAGGTGTTTGTTGTTCTTCAGTTGTTGTTCAGTGAGGATCTTTTGTAGGGCTGGGTTCCTTTTAGCATATTATCTGAGAGTTTCCTTGTCTAGAAAGATTCTTACTTCTCCATCCATTTTGATAGGTAATTTGGCTGGATAGAGTATTCTTGGGTTTGCATGGTTTTCCTGTAATTTTCGGAATATGCTGCTCCACTCTCTCCTTTTCTTCATAGTTTCCATCGATAGGTCCGAGTATATTCTTATCTGTTTGCCTTTGTATGCCCGTTTTTCCCTAGCTGCTCTCATAATTTTCTCTTTTTCCTCAGAATTGGATAGTTTACTAACTATACGTCTTGGTGTTTTCTTCTTGGGGTTTAGTCTAGCTGGCATTCTTTTGGCCTCCTATATGGTTATCTGGTTTTCATTCATTAAGCTAGGGAAGTTTTCCTCTAAGCATTCCATCACTATTTTGGATGTTGGTTTTCTTGATGCCTCATCATCCGGCAGAGTGATAATTCTAATGTTGTTTCTTTTCATAGTATCAGCCGGGCTTCTAATATTTTCTTCTGCTTCTCTCAAAGACTTATTAGATTTTTTTCTCCCATATATTAAATTCAACTTGCAAGTCCTCTAGGTCACTTGTCCTGTTCTCTCTCTCCTCCATTCTCTTGGCGAAATCTGAGAGTTTACTATTAGGTTTTGTTAGCTCACCCCTTAGTTCTTGGATTTTCCTTTGGTGGGTGGCCTTTATCTCCTGTATCAATTCTTCTTTCTTCTTTAATGTGTCACTTAAGGGCTGCATACATGTTAGTCACATCTTGAAGATTTCTTTAGGTCTAGCTGGTCTTCTTGCATTGGATGTAGTTTTTCTTTTCTTGATCCCGTGGAAGCAGCTAGCTGGTTTTTGTTTGATTTATTCAAATTAGGCGACATTTTCCTTGTGTTTTGTGGTCTTGGGGTCTCTCTTTGGGAGGCTGGTCTTAGATTATAGCTTTTCTTAGGAACTGCTTGCAGCCGGCCCATTGCAAATCTGATGGAACTTGTTGGCCGAGTGCAGGGGAGTAGGTTTAGGGGGTGGGTTGGGGGTTGGGTGATCTGTTCCTGGCTAGAGGCACTTGCCACACATAGGTGGGAAAAAAATCCTCTGGCACCCTCAAATGGGAAGGACTGGCTGGCTGTTTACGCAGGCGCCAATGTCATGTGGACCTCTATGACCGAGGGTCCTCGGGGTGGGCACCCTGAACCAGCAGTGTCAGTGGGCAGTGCGGGCATTCCTTTGCACCTGTTGGGAAGTGTGGCCCAGGTGCCGGGGCGCGGCTTTAGGGGATGGGTTGTTCTGGTCTTGGGCAGAGGCAGTGGCGGGCCACAAAAGCCTCTGGCTCCCTTATGGTACACGTGGGCGCGGGCCTCCTGGGTGGGGTGGGGGTTGGGGGCTGGCCGGCTATTCCATTGGGGACACACTAGTCACCGTGAGTGGGGAGTGGGAGAGGCGGGTCTTTGTGGAGTGTCACCACGGGACCCAGGGCACCCTGGTGTTGGGAGGACTGGTTAGTGATTTGCGTGCGGGCACTGATGCGTTTGGCCTGCAGTCACAGAGCTGGCGCCCTGGATTCTGGCGCTGCAGAAGAAATGGCAGCGTCTGTGCTGGTGTGTGTCAGGAGTGCTGGCGTGGGAGTCGTGCCTGCTCTGGGTCAGAGGGGGACTCTGAGTGTTCCTGGAGTCAAAAAACCCAATTTGAGAGCCCCACCCTTCCCTGAGTCACCCCCACTCACCGATCTCCAGGAACTGCAGGTGGTGAGCTTCCTATCTGGCCGCTATCTTCCCGCCGCCCCGATAGAATTTTATATCAAGAAAATGGCTTCCATCATTGTTGAAGTGGGCAAGCTTAGACTGGTTGCAAGTGCATGGGTCGGATTTTATGTTGAGTCAAGGCTTCTCTTGGTTCGAGGAACTTTGGAGCAGATCAACGCAATAGAACACAAACTCCATAGGCTGGTAACTGAAGAGGCTGCTGCGCCCATAGTCGGCAGTTCAGGCTTCAGGGAAAGAAGACAAGCCTGGCAGGTCAGGTGGCAGATCACTGATGGCTCTGAGGACCACAAGCAGATAATGATGAGCAGCCTCCAGACTGCGGAAAAAGCAAGCAAATGTTTCCACAGCAACCATTGGTGGAGGAAGTGAGCCAGACCCCCAAGGAGACTTCTTTCTACTTGCATCAGGGCTGTGACCTGAGTAAGGGGCTCTAACCCTACACCTGCTTGGTTGCTTATAGCAGATCGTGTCGCGGAGTTGATTACCCTGTGTTATGTCACAGCATGGGGCAGGAGGAAGCCTCCACTGCCCAATCTCTGAGAATTCTAGCCCGACAATTTGAGGTAAAATTGAGCTATCACAGGAGCTCTTTGCTAATTGAGTAGTGATTGATTCGCACTGTATCTAAAGACAGCCATCGAGTCAATTCTGACCCATAGTGATCCACTATAGTATTCCCAAGGCTATAAGTCTTTACAGGAGCACAGAGCCTCACCTTTCTCTGGAGAAATAGCTGGTAGGTTGGAGCTCCCAACCTTGAGGTTCATAGGCCAACACTTATCCAATAGCATCACCAGGATCCATATGCCATATAGTAGTATACAATTAATCAAACCAATTTTTTAAACTGTTGATACTTAATAATAGCTCCCATGTTAAGTGAAAGATATAGGACTAAAATCTGCACGACCACTTGAATCAGTGATCAATTACCCATCTGGGTATTTAAAACATTTACTGAATCCTGATGAAGGATATAGATTTTGCATCACCTTCAATTGACTTCTTAAAATGCAGGTTTGAAAGCATAAGCTTTCAAAGATAGGAGTAGGAGTTCTGTTGGTATGTTCCCCAAAGGTGAATGAGATACTGCCTATGTCCCCTTCTTTTTCTTCCTTTCTTAGAAAAGAATATCTAATCGCCTTTCTGCAGTTGTGGGGAAAATCTCAATGGGCCACTGAAAACCAATTACACTGTCAACACACTGGGATGAAATTATCGGTAGAACGACCGTATAAATGATTATCCACAATGGGTCACTTTAGAGAAGGAAGGGACACTATTAACAAAATCTCTTCAGAACAATAAATAGAGGTTCAGGCCACCTTAAGAAAAATTGGGACACACGGTCACCATGGTTATTGGTGATACCCATAAGAAATGTTTGCTCTTGTTCATTTACAATCACCAACAACTATAAACCAGCCCGATTATGTGATGTTTTGGTCCTCTGAGCTATTGCTATGTTGCCTGGAAATTGTGAAAGAGCTAGTTTTCACATGATCAGTGATTTCCAGAGTAGAATCTTTATTTGCAGTGCTATCTGGAATATGGAACCATTGAAAGGGAAATATCACTGTCTAGTAAGTGAGCCTGGTTTCTAAAACAGAGTGGGCAGTCAGTCAGCCAGCCAGTTGAGCTCTTTGATGAGGGGTTGTGTGTTATGTTCACCCCTATGGGGATAAGATAATGTTGACTATTGAGCTTGTTGTCTAGCTCTACTTGAGGCCCCTTTCCAGGAAGCAGTCAAGAATCTAAGACATTCCCTAGAAACTAACTTCATGGGAGAGGTCCCTGGGCTGCTCTAGATGCCTGATATTCCATAGCTAACCTAAAAGTAGGAAGTTCGAACCCAACTAGAAGTATTGTGAGAGAAAAGCTCTGACAGCTCATTGCTGTTTTTTTTTTAGATGATAGACAACCCCTCACCTCTCTATGATGAAGCTCAATTCGGTAACACAGGGACTTGCCATGAGTCAGAATCTCCTTGAAGGTCACTAATGATAGCTTCATGACAAGCATCTATTTCCGGTAGGTCATTAGACTGGGATTTTGAAGCCTTCTTCCATTCAAACAAGAGGAATGCAGGGAATGGTGCAATTCGCTGGAGGCTGTCTCCTTTCATGAGTCGTCCTCTCTTTGGCATTGGGAAATCTCACTTTTAGGGAGGGACCCCTGGTGGCACAATGGTTAAGCACCCAGTTTCTAACTGAAAGATTAGATGTTGTGTAGGAGAAAGTTGTGATTATATGGTTTCAGGGCTTCATGGCTTGGAAGCCATGAAGGACCATTTTAGTCTGAAAGCTGGAGTCCACTAGCAGACATGAGTTTTGTTGTTGGCTGGTAGTTTTTGAAGCGTTTAGTTATCTTCAAAAACTAGAATGAAACTCTCAGAAAGAGTTAACAATAGCTAAAAATAGCTGTAGCTCACCTGAAGTGCCTAGATTTGGGGGAACAAAGAAATTAGATTATTGCTTCTCATGTTGTCATTTAGTTTGACAGTATAATTGCAATTAATCAATCGGTGTTCTGGTGGTGTAGTGGTTATGTGTTGGGTTTGATCAGCGGTTTGAAACCAGTAGAGACAAGGTTTTGTACTCTTGTAAGCAGTTATAATCTTGTGTTTCCCAAGATTAGCCTGTCCTACAGGATAGCTATGACTTGGCATAGATTTGATGATAATAAGTTTAGTTGTTTGGGTTTTTTTTTTGGGGGGGGGGTTTGATTTGGTTTAGAAAAAATAAGCTGAATGAAGCATCATCACTCAACTGAAACTGGAAATGCAATGCCTAGTGGTGAGCATTTTTATTGTTTCCACTGAATTCTTTCAACAAGTATCTATCAAGGGCCCAATATCTGTCGGGCATGGTTCTGGGTTTGGGTATCTAGAGGGGGTAAGACAAAGTTACTGTGTGGTAGATGGAGTTATCTCAGTTAACAAAATCAGTGGTATCATATCGAGGAAGTACTTGAGCCCAATCCAATTCAATTCTATGAGTCCGGAGGTTAGCTGGGGGCCAACAGACTCATGCAGCTGCCAGCAGATGAAGCAGAAAGACAACGAAGGAAGCCAGATTAGCACAGGCTGGTGGATGCAGTCATGCGGATCCCAGAAGTGAAGGAACATGACAGGGTGCCACAGCTCCATGAGACAGCTAGCATAATGGACCACTGGCTTCAGTCCGAAAGGAATGAGAGGGGTAAGACAGAGAGGGAGGGAGGGGGAGAGAGAGAGAGAGAGAGAGAGAGAGAGAGAGAGAGAGAGAGAGAGATTGAGATTGATTCTCTGTGCATCTCTTATAAAACATCTCTCCCACTCCCCAAGGAGAAGCCACTAGACTGTGTCCTTTTTGAGAGGTTGGACCCACTTATCCCTTCACATAGATGCACCTAGCTGATTTTAACCTAACCATTACACTGCTTGCTGAGCATTGGGGAACAACTGACAATAAAGTGTGTGCTAATTTTGAAGTCAGGTAGGGGTGAGGTATAGTAAAGGAAAAACAAATGGCATAAGAATAAGGTGGAGACAACCCTCCCCATGCTACCCCCTAAACACTCCCTTATAGCCTTCCTCAAAGTTCCTGCCATGGAGTTGATTCTGACCCTTAGCAACCCCCTAGGTTAGGGTCGCAGTGCCTCTGGGGCTTCCAGATAATGGGATTCTTCGTGGGAGCATCGAACCTCCCCTTTCACCCTGGGAGCAGAGGGTGGTTTCAAATGGCTGACCTCATGGTTCGAGGCCCAACATTTCATTATGACACCACTAGGGCTCGTAGGCCAGTATCTGGCTAAGAAAATAATAAAGGGCGGACACAGCACGAAATCACCCAGTGACTTGTAACCTTCTTAGGAGTTCAAACTTACCTATATCTGAGGTTTGAGTCTTACACTAGAGATCTGTTGTTTTTTGTTTGTTTGGTTGGTTGGTTGGTTTTGCCACACTGGCTCCGTGGTCCTCTGCCTCTGGAAACAAGTGAACTTGCCTCCCAGCTTCTCAGTTCCCTCATCCATCACTTAGCTGGTTGGATACCCTCGAGGCATCATTGACTTGAAGGCCAGTCTGCATTGAGCCTGCCAGCATATTCGAGCAGCACATGTGCTATTGACTGAATATATACACACACACATATATTTTTATCTTTAAAGAGTTCTCTTAAAAGATGTATTTTTATAAAAGGAAACCTTGTGTGACTGACATAGATGGAGACCTTCTCTCACCTGGCCTTTTGAGAAACCTGGAAGCCAGCATTTTCTTGAGTCTAACGACACATCCACTGAGAACAGCTTGGAGCTTAATCTCCCTTTTGAAATTGTATCTGACAATGGTACCTGACCAATAGTCCCAAATGAGGAGCTATCCCTAGCAAGGTGACCAAGGCAGTATTTTGCCATGACTCTGACCAGGTCAATGATATTTTGAGTCTCTACAATGAACCAAACTCTCTTCCAGACAGAGGAGCACCACAAGAAATGCAAACACTTCATTCCCTGGGAGATTACATTCAAAGAAGGAAATACAGTGAGTGAAAATAAACCTGATGGCTCTGCAAAGAGAAGAGAATCAGAAAACTACATATGCTTTGCATGGAACAGTCAAAGCACAACTTGCAGAGCCTGCAGTAGACTGGCGGCCAGGAAAAGAATAGGCAGAGAGTACATTGGAAGTGGGTGGGTGAATTTCAGATACTGGGAAAACTTTGTGCAAATTAACTGCTAAAGAATATGATCTCCGCTTTGAGAGTCCCTATTCTGTGACACACCTTTGTCACTGTGGCCCTTAAAATCATCAACCCCAATCACCAGAGAGGCATATCTCACAATGGAAAGCACTGATTTCAGGATAAAAGTCTCTCAGCATTTCAGTCTTCTAAGTCATTATTGTTTCTTTGAAGGTCACGAGGCTATAGGGAAGTTAGTGGGGCTGGGCTGGGAGACCCCGGAGGTCACAAGCCTTAGACAACAAAGATGCAGTTCCTATCTTGAGGCCCGTTCAAAGTCCACCCTAGGGCCACTTAATCAAAGCCTTCAAAGAGAAGCCATGGGGTCCATTCATCTTCACCTTTGGATCTTAGGTTGTCTTCTGCAACTTTGTCAGAGGCTAGAACGTTCTGATGTGCACAAAGGAAAAAGCCCAAATAAGAACAAAAGTAAGGGCAGTAAAGGCTGCTGTGTGAGCAGCAGTTTCTCTATTTCATACATTTATTTCTCTACACTAGATCCATCTTTTCCAGACCTTCGGAGGTAAGAAGAATAGATCCCATATTAGAGAGTGTTAGGTTCGAGGGTGTGACTTCATGGAATGACTCGGCCAGGCCTATCTTCTGAGGCTCATTGGAGAGGGTGCAAAACCACCCACTGTTCAGGCAAGCTAGTCTGTGACCATTTGGTATCCCCAGGATACAATCGGGGATCTTTCAACAAATGTCAGTCATAGCTATTGAGTGGACTCCAGCTTCTAGTGTCCTCTTGGACACTAGGGTCCAACTCTCCCTGTGGGCTTCCAGGACACTAACTGTGTACGAGTAGGAATCTCTAGTACAATCAGATCTAAAATCCAACCCAGGAGACAGGCAGGTTTTGTGGCAGTCCGATCAAACAAAAGAAGCCAGAAAGAGCTCAAGAAGTATGTTCACATATGTATTTCCAGTAGTGTGAGGCGCTACAGTCCCTACCATGAAAGAAGAATTCACTTTCCTCACACCCTGTGTCCCTGTGTGGGGAAAGTAGAAACAAGTAGTGACTAGGAGTCCAGTTCCTATTCAAACACAACTCACTGTCACTGAGTCATTCTTGACTCTGTGTGATCCTTGAAGACAGAGGAAAACTGTCCCTGTAGGGTCTCAAGACTGTGAGTATTGACAGGAGCTGAAAGCCCTATCTCTCTCCGGTGGAGCAATTGGTGATATCAAGCTGCTAACTTTCTAGTTGACAGTACAATGTGAAACGCACTACCCTACCTGTAGACACAGGCGAATTCCAAATGGGACAAGTCCCACAAGGCCTCTGTAGTCAGCAGGTGGTTGCAGACAAGTGCATTCAGTGATGACCTGGTGGATCACACACTGGCCTGCAAGATCAATAGTTTGAACCTGTCCATCTTCCCATGGGACTAAGGTGAGGCTCTCATGAAGCATAAAGCTGACAGCTGCTGAAATCCCAGGGTGGAATTCAATTCTTAGCCTCAACTCGGTGGCCTCAAAACTATAATGACAATCATGAAAGGGCCAATCACACCATTGGCTTTTCAGGCAGGGGATCTGCTGGGCTTGCTGAATTCAAGACAGAGAGGCCATCTCAGAAGGTGATGCCGACTGCTTCTGGTGACCTCTAAGGGTTTGCCTTGATAGATTTCTTCAAGGACACAGGGAAGTCACGGAGATGTATTAGGAAGAATATGGAAGGAAAGGGTTTAACGGAAATGGTGAGGAAACGTGATACTGAGATCCACCGCCTCTCCCCTCTCCTCCCCCACCCCCGGCCCCCGCCAATGAGGACAATTCATAGGGTAGCAAGGGCTGTCCTAAGATAACCATGCTGGGAAACATAATCCACCCAGGTGACAGCCCTCATTGGGTCTTCAGATCTTTTTGTCCCTTGGGTTCAACGGACATCTAAAAGGAATGGGATTCGAATCCTTGGAGGATGCCAAACGGAATAAATGGAGAGTTCATGATTCCAACCTTATTTGGTCTACTACCTCCTTTTTAGAACAAAGCAAAACGAAACAAAATTACCCTATATACTAGAGTATAAGGTGACCCAAAGATCAGCCAGAGGTGCCTAATTTTACCAGGACACAGCACTAAACAATGTGATATGTGGTACTCACAGTCCCTCAGGGCCATGTTAAGCGTTTGTACTAGGTCTGTAATCCTGGATGGAATGTAGTTAAATGTTTTTGCTACCCCTACTCCCCTCCATTCACTCCACATCCCCAGGGGACTACATCACCCACTTATGAAGAGACTGGGTTAGAGAAACAGATTCATCAACTTCAGAAATGTACATAGAGAGCTAGCAGGAGGATGAGAGAAAAGTCTTAATGGACTCCAGCGCATTGAACATAGGAGGAGGACGGGTGGGTGGAGAGACCATGGCTTCATATGCTTTTTATTTGATACTCACCGCCATGGAGTTCATGCTGACTCAGAAGGGCCCCCCGGGCATGTTCTGAGACCGCAACTATTGAATAGAGTAGAAGGCTCAGTCTTTTTCCAGAGGAACTGATGGTGGTTTAGAACTGCCAACCATTCGGATGGCAGCCCGATGTGTAACCTCTATATCACCCACAGGGCTCCTACAGGCTTCCATCATTTGACAGCCATTCTCTCTGACCCTGAGATTGACTGGGTACGATCTGTCCTGGGAACTCAAAAGTTTCAAAAGGGCTACTAAGGTGGCTGTCCAGTCGCAGGTCATTTGCAACCTGGAGACCCAGATATAGTGCTCTAACTAGCATATGATTGACCACCTTTTCAATGACTCACAGGGGAAGACGCTTTAAGACAAATGATATCTTCACATACCATTTTTTCCCTCACATTCAGTGACGGTAGAGAGAGAAAAAGAGAGATGTACTAGAGCAAAAAATTATTTCCACTTTCCAGAATGCTAAATGTAGCACAAATTGTGGTGAAATTAAACTCATCAGACTCGATATTGATTTAAAAAAAAGACTTTACCGTAATTGTCTGTGTTCAAATCTAAATATTTTCAGGCAAGAATTATGTCTACTGCAAAAAAAAAAAAGTGTTCTATTTAAATCTGAGTGTAAGGTGTCAAAAGGTAATATGTTGGTGCAGCTCTCGGTCAACACCACTGCCATTGAGTGTATTCTAACACATAAATATTTCTATAGGACAGGGTAGGGGGAGCATGGTAGTGGATTGGTTTCAAGGTGAGCTGCTAACCACAAGGTCAGCATTTGAAAACCAGCAGCAGCTCCACGGGAGAAAGATGAAGCTTTCTGGTCCAGTCCAAAGTTCCAGTTTCAGAGCCCCACAGGGCCAATTCTACCCTGTCATTGAGGCAGTGTTGACTGAGGGCAGTGAGTGTGGATTTTGTGAGGACTGAGTAGAAGGGTCCCACCGCGTTTCCAAGGCAGTGATTTTTTTATCAGAGCAGTGGCCAGAGCTTGCTCATAGAGGAGAGGCGGATGGGCTGAACTGTCGAACTTCAGGTTAGCAACCTTGCATCCAAACCCATAGCACCTTGCAGTGTAGCAACCCAACATGGAAACCCTGAGGATTCCCCTTGGGCAACATAGCAAGTGAAATTTCCATTGCACTTTGTGAGCAAGTGATGGAGGTCTGGTCCTGGCTAAAGTCACAATGCAGTTAAGTGGTACAGTGGGCAGAATGGCCTTGAAGGGGATGCAGAGAATGGGCGTAGACTGCACTCTGGGGGCACAAGGTCTGAAGGCTGGGCCAGCTAAGCTTGAGCCAGGGCTTTCCTCCAGGAGGCAGAGAGAGAAGCCCACGTACTGGCAGTCAGCATCTCCAGGTGGCAAAGCAGGCTGACATCCGTGTACCTGAGCCTGAAGACGGAGAGCCTTGGAAGAAAGACCGAATCTTCTGAGTCACGAGAAAGAGTTGCAGGAGAAAGAATGAGCCACGTGACTTTTCAATGAAGGAAGTTCAGTTCTTATTTGCCGGACCTGGAGAGCTGCCAGTGGTTCTCAGTCTTCCTATTGCCTCAACCCTTTACTAGTTCCTCATGTTGTGGTGAGCCCCCAAATCATAAGATTATTTTCGTTGCTACTTCATCACTGCCATTTTGTTTCTGTTATGAATCAGCTGACCCCCGTGAAAGGCTCTTTGATCCTTGATGGTGTTGTGACCTAAAGATTGAGAACCGCTGCTCTAGGTGAATAAACAGTTGTGTTTCTTTGGTTTGGTTTACCAATCCTGTGAACAGAACAGGGTTTCATCATTCTCCAAAAAAAAAAAAAAGAAAGTTATGGAAACAGCAATCAAATGCATAATCCATTTTTTGGATGGTGGATTTTCTACTTTCACGTTATAGTATGAGGCAGACCCCAACCATGTCCAATTTCTGCTTTGGAAAGCAGGTCTGGCTTTCAGCAGGATGGCGAGATCTTGCTGTACTTCAACGGCTGCTTTGTGGCCCAATGGCTCCACAGCGGGTGACTTCCTGCCGTGTCCTAGTCTTTCGTCACTCATGACTCAGCTAAGACCCAGGACGGGCCAAGGTTGAAGGAAATGTCCTCTTCCCAATGTTCTTTCCTTCGGTCATGGACAAGCACCTGCTGTGTGTGCTCAGAAGAAACAGCCTTTCTGGTTTACAGTTTCCTCTGTGTAACCTGGTAACAGCCTACATTATGCACTTGGTCGTCCTGCAAGCACAGCAGGGCCTCACCCATCTTCCAAAATAAGGCCTCGTGTGGTGCGCATGCAAAGCGAGACTGGGGATGCGAAGTAAATAATTAGCGAATCAATTAATATGCCCTTCCTATTTTTTTGCAAAGCATTTGACATACAAGGATAAGGCTGACACTTACTAATGATCCCTAATTAATAAAACGAAACTCAGCATGACTCTTCAACACCAGAGGGACGCCACCATTGGAAAACCCTTTTAAAATCAGAAGAGAGCAGAGGAAACCCAATTAGGAGAATGGTCCTCAGAGACTTCTTTAACCGCCACGTCCGATCCCCTCAAAACTGTGCAGCCCTCGCTTGTGCTGAGAGCTAGTGGCATGTCTCCATTACGGATTACCCACTCAGCGGCCCCACCTAGCTGTCACACAACTACTTGCAGTCAAGCCAGCACTAACTCCTGGGGTCACCACGTGTCCTAGGGTTGAACTGTGTTCTGGAGCTGTAGGGGTGTATGTTGGGAGGGGGGTGTTCATGGCATTTTATTCATGTGGAGATTGTCCGATCTTTCTTTTTAGACACTTCTGAGTAAATTTGAACCTTTGGCCTCTTCGTTCACAGCTGAGCTTATTGTCTGTTTGCAAGCCCCATTCCTGTCTCATCAGCTCCCCCAGTAAATACATTCAACCCAAACCTTATTGCATTCCTTTCCCCAAATCCATGTCTCTCTTTGAATTCACCACGCCTGCTACCAAAACCCCAACTCAAGTCTTTAAGACAAATGCACTGTCATTGTGTGGATTACAAGTCACAGTGGCTGTTTGCGACAGCAGAGAACTGTCCCATGATTTCCGAGACCATAATATCAATGGTGAAGAAATCAGACTGCCATTATCTTTCTGCTGCAGAGCAGCCAGTGGATTGAATGACAGACCTTTTGCCAAGCAGCTGAACAGTTACTCACTGAGCCATCTAGACTCATTGACCTTGCGGACAAGGTCTTTCAAAGCATGCTGGTTTTCTCATGTCAGTCATCACAATCTGATACACTAGCCTGTTTGCTGTCAAAATCACTTAGTGAACAAATACTGCACATCTAGTCTTTTTGGGGCACTGTGCAAGGAAATAGGCATGCAACTGACTACAGATCCTGAGAATTTACCCTGGAGGGGCATTGGAGACAGACACACACACACACACACACACACATACACACACTTGAGCAAAGACGTCTTAAGAGCTGGAGTAGTTAGGAAGAGAATACCATTAGGTGAGGAGTGAGGGCTGTTTCACTTGAGTAGGAGTTAGATCATGGCCATTGTACCAGCACTGTGTCCAAGGAGAATGGAGCAAGTTGACAGGGGTCAGCAGTGAAGCAAATGAATGTCATTTGAAGGTATTGGGAAGCCAAAGTAGATGTTTAAGCTGGGGAGCGTCTCTCAATCCAAGCTGTATGTTAAATCATCTTGTTGGCTTCTGTGATGGAAGGAGGGTGGAAGGGAGAAGACAGCTCCCAGAAGGCTTCACACTGCAGGGTAGACAGTGGTATGTATGACAGAGGGAGAGGGGAAGGGTCTTCACCTGTCTCCATCCACAACAGTATGAGTATTCCAGGTCCTGGAAACAGTCCACAGTGACTTTCACAAAATCCCTCGTAGGACACCTCACATTGATCAACTCCCCATCTACCCTGCTCGACAAAGCCTGCCAGATAGACTTGGCCACTCTTCTGCCCAGAGGCCACTCCTCACCCCATATGTCATACCAAGTTTCTCAAAATGGGTGAAGATGGTGGCCCAATGACCCAGAAACCACTTCAAATTCTGCAGGAGACACATCATCAGACTTCCCAAGGCATGCTGTGTGGACATCAGAGAGTAAATATGCCAGACATACAGATTACATTCTCTAATCTCTCCTGAACTCTGTAGGAACCTCGGTCTGTGAGATCACATTTAGCTACATGAGAGATCTGTACAGAAACACCCTACCTATCACCATTTCTTGCAGAATCATTTGGTTCCTTTATTTTGTTCCCTCAGAGCTGAAGGAGAGGTTGTAGATGCTGTGGCATTGTTTAGGGAGGTGGCTGGACATACAGTGCGATAGCTGATCACAAAGCAACAGGGAGATATTTGATTACAGACATAAGAAGACCCAACAATGTTAAGGACGGTATCAAGATTCATTCTAGTTCCTCAGGTGACTAACACAGGGGGCTACGTAGGTTGCATTTTGGTGACCGATGTGCAAAAGCACATGGCATTTCTTCTTTGAGGTGAATGGATGCCATCAGGCAATGATTCCTGCTCACAGAAATACCAAAGGCCCTCTTAAACTAAGAGTACATTGAAGGCAGTATCTGCCGAGTGAAAAAAGTACTCCGCTGGTAGGGAAAGACATTTTATTTCCAAGCATCTTAAAGGATTCTACAAACAATGGAGGCTTCAAGTATGAAAGAAAAGATGAAAAAAAAAGGAACAAAAAGAAAAACAAGTATTTTTAAGTACTGAAAAGTCGACAGTCTTTTTTTCTTTCACAACTTAAACATAGAAAAATGTGAAAATGCACTTGTCAAATGTAATCAAAATACATTCTTAGAGGAAAAAAAAAGATGGTCTTTGGTGAAGGGGCTTAGGACGTAGCACGCAGCACTTGTCTCAGTACTGTTCCCATTTCTTGTGAGCGCTTTCCTCTTTCCACATCCACTTGGAGAACTGTGCAAATCTAGCAAAATCTTGTTGAGTTGTGGGGGGTGGGGTGGGCAGGAGGAGTGCATGTTTATTTTGAGAATGCACAATCTTTTACATAGCAGTGGAAGACCCTAGACTGACCCTGTCCGCAGAAGCTACTCCACGGATAGGTGCAGCCCAACTGGATTTAAATTCAAAGCAAAATGGAAGGGGGCACATCACAGCAGTCTTTGTCTTTGAAGGAATTTGGAGGGAGTCATAGAAGGAAGAGTATGTAAAAAAAGAGTGTATGACCGTCTACCAACCACATCTTGAAACAAAGCTGTATAATTAAGTAAGGAAATCATGCATCTAAAAATCGCTCACAGTCTCACTGAATGACAATTGCCCAGGGGTTATAAGGCCACGGGAAAGTGCCATAGCACGAATTCTCAGACCTTTGCCCAGTATTGCTACATTTTGACATTTGGTCTAAGGAAGTAGGTGCAATGCCCATCACAGAGTTGTCACCCCAGAAAGCTGTGTGGGATTGTGGAAGACTGTGAGTAAGTCCAAGAATGGCAGTACCCTTCAGTTCCCACATGGTCCCTGCCGGCTTTGAGAGCAAATGGCTCCAAGTGTTTTTTTGAAACAAAAGTTTTGAAATAAAGCATGCTCTCTTTTTTTGTTTCATACATTGTAATCTTAAAAATGCCATTAATTCAACAGATGTACAAATGTGGTCTGCATACTATGCATGTATGCATTGATCCTGAAGGGAGTTGTATGAGCCCCCAATAAAACAAATTAAAAGAAGAAAATGCCATTACTTCAAGAGGAGATGATATGACCAGTGGAAAAATAAATGAGTAGATTCAAGGATCTGTGTCACTAAGAGTCAGGCATGACCCATATGGAGAAGCACAGACTATCCTGGAAGGGTTGTTAATTACCTGTCGAGAGTCCTACTCTGGACTCTGCATGCAGTCCTCACCCT
Organism: Nesogale talazaci; assembly: GCA_004026705.1. Lineage (NCBI taxonomy): Eukaryota > Metazoa > Chordata > Mammalia > Afrosoricida > Tenrecidae > Nesogale > Nesogale talazaci. Next base: position 12,030 of record PVJH01008149.1, on the reverse strand, counting down.
CCCCTCCCCAGGAGTGGCGTGGAAGGCATAAATGTTCCCATGGTTTCATTGCTCTGTGGGTCTGTGTCCTATCCGCACAGCAGTACAGACACACAGGATAAATGCATACTATGTAACACATCTTGTCAAAGAATAGATTGACCTAGATCTTTGATCAATCTTCTCTTTTAGAAGAGATGAGTGTGTGTGTGTGTGTGGTGTTTGTGAAAGGCCGCCAGGAGACCAACAATGAGAAGGTACATTGACAAGGTGTTCATGAATCTTGTTAGAAACAAAGCAACCAAAAGACCACATGGGTCAGACGTATGTGATTTCAAACTAGCAATTCAAGGAACGCACGTGCTATCAACAGATGCTGTAAGTGGGTATTTCTTCCATTCGAAATACCCATAGGGCATTGGAAATATGAGATCCTCCCTGCTCTTTCAATATTTAAGAATCAAACCAGAATTAAAAAAGAATCTTTTTGTTTTTATTTCAAAGGTTGCTTCTTATATCGAAGCTCATATTAAAGCAACAGTACAATGTTCATAAAATATAAGTGTGATGCTGTAACGTTTCTTACATGTCAGAATACTGATATTTGTATGTATACTAAAATAAGACCTTTAAAATTGTACAAATAGATACATTAAAAATGACATAGAAATAGGGCGCCTCTCGCAGACACAAGACAAGTTATATCTGGCACGTATTAGTTTAAGATGAAAGTCGAAGCAAAAAGATTTACAAGAATCAGCAGTAACAAGAGTGATGCTCAAGAGACATAATTGTACATTGTATTGTACATACATCGTATGGGTTTAAGCTGGCTGAATATTATATATTTCAAGTTTAAAAAAATGCACTACATATAGAGTGTCCATAGTTTAAGGCGAAATTACAGCTCAGAAACTGTTGTCCTTTCTAGTTTTGTGGAAGCTTCTTTGACAAATTAAAAAATAATAATAATAATAAAATAAAGAAGAAGAAAGACTTAGATGTTCATAACACATAAACGATTTCCCTTCGTTGTCAGCTCACCATCAGACTGCTCCTTCTCTTAAATATGTTGTCTGCTGAGTGAGTGGTTTTTCTCAATTGAAGTCGGTAAACAACTTTCCATGTTGGCCTTTTTTCATGTGTTTGTGAGAGAGAAAGAGAGAGAGAAAAAAGATACTTCACAGTATTTACCACTTCGATGTCCTGGCAGGTGTATTAAACGTATCCTCTCCGTAAAACATTGCTTGTTTTAAATGAGCCTTCCCTTGATGTAAAAAAATACCTGTTTACATATCTTCTAGATTCTTCAGAACGCCACAGTTCATAAGGCCAAATTTGTATCGTTATTGTTAAGAATCATCATCAAAAGTGTCTTTGGAACCATACAAGTCTGCTAGTTTCTTAAAACGAGGTCCCCAGTTCTGTAGATAGTCATAGTTCAAGTCTGAATCTGTGGTGGCAGACTCTAAGGAGCTGAGGGACCCGGCTACAGATCCCCTTCCTTCGTAGCCATAGATTTGGATGGAGTCATAGGGTGGGGCCGTGGGGTCGTTATCAGCCTCCTGTATTCTCGTGTTGATGAAGTCATCCACGTCCACACTATTGGGGGCTGGCCGCAGGCCCGGTCGGGGCATATACTGGTACTCGGGCTTTATGTCTTTGCGAGGGATAAATCCATTAATACCGTCGGGGTTCTGGAGGGTGGCAATGTCAAAGGCCTCCGTGTCTTCCTCCCCACCCCCTTCATCGTCGTAGGTAATGATGTTCTCACGCACATCTTCTTCCTCAAAGACAATCAACGGTTCTTTCTTTTGTCTCCGAAGGGTCACAAACAGCACAACGATGACTGCAGGGGGCAAAGAGAAGACAGGAAGTTAGTGGGGCCCACCCCAGCACCCCTGGGTTCTTTTCCCAAGCATCTGCTTAACACAGGTCCTGGTGCTCTCACACCTCCGCACTGGAGCTGGTATACAAAACAAGAGACTAACCAGGAACACCCCCCACCCCCCCAAATGTACACGATTGCTTCTTCCCATGAAAGGCAGCCACCAAGTCCATATGGTGAACAGTTCCTAAGCCCAGACGCTACCTGACATCACTGGAAGTCATCGCAAGGTCCCCCTTCCTGAAACAGTAGGGAAGACTTCTAGATAAGATAGGCTGGAGTCTTTTAGGAGTCCCTTAAAGTATCCCCTATTTGCGCCAAAAGGCTTTTCTATGTTTCAGACGGAGGGTAGGAAGAGACCCAGCCTCACTTTCTTTGGGCGGTGATCCCTCACTTTCTTCCAGAGGTCTGTCTGGGGGAGGGGAGGGATGACCCTTGCTGTGGTTGGCAGGTCATTGCGGGTGAGTTATAACCCACAGGAACTCATCATAAAACAAATTGAAATCACTGCCAGTCCTGTGGCATCCTCTCCATCATTGCTAGGTTTGAGCCCATGGTTGTAGCCACTGGGCCAGTATCTGCTAACCCCCCTCTACCCAACCCTCCACCCCGTGGAGGGTCTTCCTCTTTTCTATTCCCCATCTACTTCGGAAAGACTCAATGCTCCTCATCTGCCTTCCTGTTAATAAGAAGTCTTATCGAGAACTTGGCTGGACTTTCTCTGGATCACATTGCAGGCGCGGGGAAACTTACAGAGACTCCCAGTAGACAAAGCCTCTCCCATTTGTTTGAATGTAGGAAAATGGCATTCTCTGAAAGCCCCAGATGAAGCAATCCCATCTCCTTCCTGGGAGAGGAGAGTTCCATTAAACATGGGCAGCCTGGGAGGTCATGGGCAGCCTGGGAGGTGGGAGCAGAGACATTCCTACGGAAAGCTCTGAGTAGACTTAACTCTTTATCGAATCTCCCTGTGTCTACCTGAAGCTTTGATAATAGTTCTCCCGCACACTCAGCTAGGTTGAAGGAAATGGTGGCTCTATTTGGTAAGTGGTCTGAGAGGCCCAGTGCTCAGATGCTGAGATGGGGATGAGGATCAGATGGACCTGGGCTGGGTGTCATTCGCTACAATGACCAAGCTGGGGTCCATCCTTGAACCCTGGCCTTATCAGTCCACTTGCCAGGGCAATTCCTCTCTTCCTTCTGTGCTTGGCTCATACTTCCTATTTTTTTTTCATGGTGCCTTTCCCTGAAGCCCCACCCTGCCCAACAGTACTGTGTAATCATCAGAAGACAGATGCGCAGATCTTAGACTTCGATGCATGTTAAAGTAGAGATGCCACTGGGATGACTGAGATGGGTCTGACTTAAGGCAAGGTTTTGGCTACTGGCCCCTTGGTCTGTGAAATAGGAACACCCCAAAGGAAGCCCACAGAAGAATGGAGGCACTTGAATTGGGCTGTGGGTGAAGCAGAGTGAAGGAACTCGGAATGGTCACGGTCAGTCTTCTAGGAAATGCAGCCAGAATGCACCTTGGGAGCCAGGAGGCTGAGACATAGACTCACTTGGTACACGTCATCATGAAAGGCTACTTCTTTGAAAAGGACATCATGTGTGAAATCAGCCCAAGAGAGGGAGACACTGACTGACATAACAGAGTCACAAAACACACCCATAGCCAGGAAGATGACCCAGGCTAACCGGGCCACATTTTTGTGTACATGAGGTCACTGTGAGTCACAGTTGACTTGAAATTAACCCAAACTCTGGGATTCCTTTATTCTGTTCTCTGTGTTCTTCCACCCACATCCCTTTGTTAGCAAGAAAGCTCTATGAGCATGTGACATCGGAAACACTTCCTCTCGGAAGAAGCTCTCACCCTTACCATCCTAGACTCCTCCCCATCTACCCTGCATCTTTCCTTGAAAGGCTATGAGCTCATGGGGCATAGAGATCAGGTCAAATTTATTTCATCCCCCAGAGCTTGAGGGTCTAGTGGCCAGTCAGCACTCAACACCTCTTGGTTGAACTGAATTCATTATTGTTTCCCTAAGGGCTCAAAATTCCATGCATTCATTTGATGAAGAATTATCATGGGAACCACATAGGATTGCTGTCAAATGGACTTGAGTTTGACTCTTGGCTGTGTTCTTATGAGCCCTGTAATGTTGGGGTAAGTGATTAGCATGTTCTGGAGCTATTATTGGTGTCAGTGCTTTCTTTGTTTATAAAGCTTTGATGAGGATGACGATTCTGGAGAGGGGCACCTAACCCAGTTGCAGAGACCAGACAGCTTTTGGAGTGCCTGGAAGCCAGAGTAGGTTGGGCAGAGGATGGACTGGTTCTGTTTCAGGAAAGCTGAGCTTCTAATACTTGGAATGCTTCATCTGCTCTTTTCTACCTTGCAGCCGTAACCACGTGCTTTCTGCTCGTAACCATGCCCTACCCCTTCCTCTTTTAGAGCAAAGCCTTACTCAGAAACCAGGTCACTCCTGCTTCAATGCTTCTGCTTTGAAAGTCTCTCAGATGTCCACTTTAGGTGGCTTGGTGGCTCGTGCTTTTCAGCCTTGTGAAACCCTGGTGGTGTATTGATTAAGCCTTGGGCTGTGATCCACATAGCAGTTTGAAACCACCACCAACTCCATGGGAGAAAGACTGGGTGTTCTATTTTGACAACGGTTGCAGTCTTGGAAAAACACAAGGGGGACTGTGTTGACATAAGTCAGTACTGACTCCATGACAATGAATTTGGAGTTCAGCGTTGTGGTGTAAGGCAGGTCTCTTGTTTTCAGATGCTCCTACCAGAATGGAGCTGCCTTAGCCAGTTCCCTGCTTCAGCTGGCTAGGCTCCCTTTCTGTAAGACATCCCTGAGAAGAAGCCACATGGCTCCCCCCCCCCCCTCCCCATGCAGCCTTGGGTGCTGGAACCATGTGGAGACCCCAGGTAGCACTGAAATGGTTACATGTTCACTGACTGAGGTTTTCTCCTGCAGTCAGCATCATTGAATGTCTTTTGTGAGATGGAGGAAGACTTTGTGGACTGATGTCGGATATATGGGCTAATGTTGGATTGTGGGCTTGGGCAGCGCTGGCTTGAAATGTTTTCTTTAGATACACTTACTTTTCATATGAGACTCTCTCTTATATATATGAGTTTCTGTGGACTGGTTACTCTAATGCATCCAGACTGACATATTATGGTTAGTGCACTATAACCACCCCCCACAAACTAGGTTATCACAGCTTGTGGAACTGCCTTCCAGACCTCGACTGTATTGCATTAAGTTGATCCCAACCGTAGAGGGCAGGGTAAAACTGCTCCATAGGGTCTCCAACGCTGCCAAGAGCAGACTGCCACAGCTTTCACCGAACGGCAAGTTCAAACAGCCCAAACCGGCTAACTTTAGAGTAGCAGCCACAGGGGTAGTAAGTCCTGGGTGCCACATTGTACCATACTCTGCAGGGAGGCGGGTGTCGGTCCCCGTCCCACCCCCCTCCCCGTCTCAGGCCACACCATACTCCTGGTTCCTGTATGGTCCGAGGGGGTGGGGGCCTAGGTGCCTTACCCAGGAGGATGACGATGCAGGCCAGGATGGCGATGAGCGCGCCTGTGCTGAGCCCAGCGTTCAGGATGTAAGCCTCCGCGTTGCAAGAGAGCAGTCCGCCGTGCACATCACAGCCGCAGACCTTGATGGTGAGCGTGTTGGTGCTGCTCATGGGTGGGATGCCGCCGTCGCTGATGACGATGGGCAGCAGGTACAGGTCCTGCTTCTGTCTGCTGAACCCTCCGCGCCGGGCGTACACTCCCGCCGTGTTATCTGCGGGGAAAGGCAAGACACCGGGGAGTGTAGTACCCATATCTTTAAGTACTGCGTTAGCACGTTGGCACTTCGGGGGAGCGTGCTTACCATCGAAGAGGCTTAGTGGAACTCGACACATCTATTCTTTAAGTCGCTACAGAGGTCTGGGGCATGTGTCAGGATCATATCATGGGAGTCTATCTCTCTCTGGTGGGGCTAGATTCCGAGGCCTGCACGGGCAACCAAAAGGTCCCAATTTCTGCCTAGGGGTGGTCTTTTGAGCCAGAGGCTTTAACCACATCCTTAATGTTATTATAGGGCATTGTTCAGTATGGAAGGGATGTGAGAAGTTGGGGGTAAAGCTTTCTCCTTGGCAAAGACATCTCCTTGGTGGGGGAAGCAGAGAGTTTCTGGGGATGGCATGGAAATTTTGGCAGGCTTTTTCATTAAGGGCTACGCAACACGACTGATGACACAGAAACCACGCAAATGCACAGGGAAATACATTGGATGGGCAAATGTACATTACACAGAAGGAGGCTCCACAAGGTTGGTGAAAATAGAATGAAAGATAGATCATTTTTCTCCCCACAAGCTTTTTGAAGTTCCCCTGTGTATAGGATGCACACATACCTAAGACTTCACTGGCATGGACTTCATCTCATATACTTTGGACATATTATTTCATGGTGGGTAAAATGGAAGTTCAGCAAGAAAGAGAAAGGCCCCCGATGAGAGGGATTGAGACAGTGGCTGCAACAATGGGCTTCAATGATAAGGACATTGGTGAAGATGTTGCAGGACTAGGCAGTGTTTTGTTCTGTTACATAGAGTTGTTATACACCAAGTGGTCTTTAAGTGGAACCACCTGGATGGCACCTACCACCACCACCACCACTACCACCATCGCCACCAGCATCATCGCCAACATAAACTCACACAATGGAAAACAAGCTTCTTTTCAATTTAGCATGTTCCCTAGAGCATAGAAAGTCATTGGCTAGGTTTTAATTTAAGTCTGCATTTATTTTTAAGAGTGTCTAAGCTCTTTTCCAAACCTTGCTCAATCTATGAATCCACTTCAGAGTCACAAAAAGAAGTATCTCAGTTTAGAAGGCTGATCTGATAAGCCTCAAAGAGGATTTATGCTTAGTATGCAGATACCACTGGCTATCAGTTAGAAATCCACACTTTCTTCTGAAAAGGATTTATTTGGCCTGCTGCCCTGCAGAGGCCCACTGGCAGAAGTCTCTAGCCAGATTCTTCAAGAGCAGGGTTTGATTCCCAGTCAGTGCTCCCCATGCCGAACTTGTGTGATTACCATACTGAGCAGGTTTGTGCAGGGTTTCTGGAAGTAGATGGGCTCAGAAGAAAGCATTAGCAATTGGGGTTTCAAAACCAACCAGTGCATGCTCCCTGAGCCACAGCAGCTCAGTGTTCCCCTAATCATGGGAACATGGCTAAACGAGGCAGCACGTCCTTCCATGGGGCATGAGGTTGTCATGAAGCAGAAACCAATGTGAGAGGAGGTCCCCACAGAGCGTCTCACATGTTTTGGACATGTCAGAGAGACCAGAGCTCAGTAAAGGGGAGGGTTGTTGAAAGATGAAGACCCTCCATGAGACGGGTTGGAAAAAGTACTGGAACCATGAGCACAAACCTCTCTATCGTGAGGAAGGTGCAGGGCCAGACGGCTCTTCATTACATTGTATGGCGTTTGTATGAAGTCAGCATGCACATGGCAGTACCTGAGAGGTTGAGACGGAGCCACAGGAAGGAGACAGAGCTTAGTTAGGGATGAAGCGGATATGCTTTATTGGTGGTATTGAAGGACTTTGGGGAAGAGATGGGACATTAGAGAGATTAAACAGACAAGAGCATCTTGAGCTCCTGGGTAGTCTGGTGGCCCGAGAGTTAGGCTAGGGAATGCGATGGGACATATGTAGGGCTTGAGCCAAGGACATATGTACCAATAAGGGGATGAGACTTGCTGATTTTGCAGTTGCAGGGTCTGAATCAGGATATGGTTTGTGAGACACAGATCTGCTTCTTGGAACACTGAGGGAAGAGACTGTACAGACTCAGTCCTAAGAGGTAAGTTCTGTGAAGGGACTGTGCCCTTTGGGGAGATAAGCTCTGTGAAATGCCAGAGAAAGGGTTCACAATGTTCTCCAGGTTATTCATCGCTTTCTTAGTGAAGGTGACACAAAAGGGGTGCAAGGGACTATCTGGTCCAGGGGGCTGCTTGGTTCAACCCTGACCCTTACATCCCAAACTCTGTAACACTAGTGAAAGTGGGTGTTGCATTCATCATTAATTGCTTCCAGCTGGTGTGGGATGAAGTGGGGAGGATTAAGAGTTGGGAGGTTCAGGGACTGGGCTGACCGGCAGCAGACTATAGGGATGAAGCAAGAGCTGGTTGAGGATCAAGTTGAGATATTTTTGGGTTTTTCCTGCAAAAACTTATAAATACACAAGGAGTTAAAAGTAGCAGTGCACAAATCATTATTAGAGGCTTGATGAAAGGCATAATCTAGGACATGACAGAAATTTGAAACAGTAAGGTGGGGTCGCTGATGCCCCAGTGATGTTTTATCTCCTGTTAGCAAAATAAGGGCTCAGTGATTTTATAGGGTGACTTGTGCTAAGGACATCAACTTTTTTTGAAGGGAAACGAGAGAGCTAGAAGTGAAATTTATAGAAAATTGTATTTTGAAAAGGGCTGAACTTGAATAAGTTAGACCTATTGGTTTTCAGACAAACCAGCTACAGTGAGAAAGGAAGTAAAACTGAGTCCTATCAGCACAGGTGGAAATATTGCACGCTGTGACTGAGGGCTAGGCTGAGTGTGCTCCAGAGGCATGTACGTTTTGTTGTACATGGTGAGCTGTGGAGCTAAAGTAACTGGAAGGCAAGGGAACTGGCTAGATGTGTTGAGACATTTTGTTAATGTTTTGTTGTTCTAGAAGAAAGCACCCAGGATTATTAAAGAAGGTGTTTGTACTTTGAGTATGTTTACAAGAGAGTTGTTTACCTTGTCGGTAAGTAGGTGATGCGTAACGCAGAGAGGAGCTAGGATTGTTTTGGCCGCCTGGATAAAGGAGTGGCATGTCGGCAAGTGGGGCAGGGCACTCATTAACACTCTTTCCTGATGGCAGTGAGTTCACTGGGACTGCTGGTAGCAGTGGACGTTGGAGTGAGTCACAAAATAAGGAAGAAAAGTTATGTATTTTTGAGGCATTGAGTGCCAGCACTCCTTACTGAATGAGTTTTATACAATTAGAAGGGCTGTTGTGCTGCTGTGTTAATAGATTTGCTAAGGTTTTTTTTTTTTCTTTTTACAAACATAATCGGTAATAGCGTGCATTGGTTTATATTATGGACTGGGTTAGAGTTGTGAGAAAAGGGCATGAACCACCTGTTGGGGTGTCAGAGAGGTGTAAGAAAAGTGCAGCTCATTGGAGGGGCGGTGATTGCATTGCAGACAGTTGTAGTAAGTACTGACTTTAGTTTGACTTATTACAGGCAGGTTAGGTTGCCCAGGAGCAAGGGCGGGTAGACATCTGTCTATGTTTTTTGGGAGAAAAGTTTTTAAGAGAGAGGTTTAGGGTAACTAGTTTGCCAGTGGTGGTGGTGGTGTATCTGGAATGGGATGGTTGATTAAATTAGATTTTTAATACATCAACTTGAAGGGGCTTAGGAAAGAGAGAGAGTGAAGAGTGGTATGGATTTGAGTAAGGTGTAGTGGAAACAGGTTTACTTATGACTGACATATTTTGAGTTTGTTTAGATAGATGACCTTTAATAATTTTATTTATCTTTTTATTTTGTACAGGCTTGAGGCCTGTGTGGATCATATAAGCACCACTTATTGTATAGCACACATGATATTTGTGTGATTTGTGACACGAAGCACAGATTGTAGGAGCTAAAGAAGAGTACGGGGCTTTATATGCAGGGAATGATGGACTAGATCTTTGGCTTGGATGTCGGGAGACCTGTTTACTTACTATTTATGATGGGGGATACTTTACGTGTTAGGGATCTTGTTTCTGGAAAACGTGCAGATTTCTAGACCTGATCAAGTGAAAGTACAAAATAGGTGGCTTATTGTTGTTCCTGGAAGTCTATGACAGAACTGTTACCAACAATGAAAGTTAGATTTGGATCGGGATAGGATTGATTTTGGGGTGAGGGGCATCACTGCCCTCTGGTGGTCGTGGGAGCTACCTAGCGCTGCTCCTGAGAGCCGCCACTGGATTTGAACCGCCAAGCCCACAATCTCGCACTTAAAAGATTGAGGTAGCATTAGCTCCTTCATAATATGTGGGCAGGAGTGATTGTGCGATCCCAGTGAGTCTGGGAGTTGAGATGGGAAAGTTGCTGGGTTCAGGGAGGGAGAATGGTGTAGACATATGTTAGGAGTTTTCATAAGGTAGATTTTTTAGGCAGCTGGGGTACAGTAAACACAAATTGTTTACTGTGAGAGAAGGTCCTGCAGATAGTGGGTAGATAATGTCTGAACGGCTTTCTTAGGGTTAGTTTGAGGGCTCTTTTAGTAAGAGTGGCAGGTGCTGTCAGGCCAAGAGGCACAGCTGCCTCCTTCTGACTGTGAGTTTCGGACTGGACAGAAAAGCTACTGGAGAGAGGGGGTGAGTCTCAAGGGCTGAGTTAGGACTTTAGCTGTCTCATCCCTGCCTTTTACTTTTGAATTAGTTAGGCTAAGGGTGACCTTGTTCTTCTGTGTTCTTGGGGTTATTTAGATGTCCTTCCCATTGCTTATACTGTAATTTTCCTTACGATGATCACATTCACTTTTTCCTTCTCATATTGGCAAACAACTTAAACTTTCAGGGTTTTTTTTTTTTCCACATTCTGGCACAGGCAGACATTCTTTACTCAGAAGTTCTGCAACTTACTGTTTCCATCTAGACTTAGCAATGGGTTAAAGGTTTGCATTGTTGCTTCTGCACTGGTTAAAGGTTACTATGACCAATTTAAGGGTTTCATAGGGTTAATCTCTGAGTTGTGGGATACAGGCCCAAAGAGCAGCAAAATGAGATAAGTGTGTTATGGAGAAAAAGAAAGGTTAAGGGAGGTGGTCTGTATTTGCTTTAGAAGAGTTTTTAAAGGCAAATGAATGCTGACAAACTGGGTTAAGGATGATGATGAAAAGGGTGTTATTATTACAGGTAGAGTGATTAATAGTTGGAAGGATGACCATCAATTCCTAAAACAAAGGAGGGGCCAATAGAGGTTAGAAGGCTTGCTGCCTATACGCAAAACTGTGACGGGGAAGGAGAAGTAGGGCCTGAGAAGGAGGGAAGGACTGAGAAGACAGGTCTCTCGAGCCCACCTAAAAGGAAACCGGTTCAACTGACTTGATGCTACCTCAGACTTAGCATGGGGCCTCTGGAGTCTGTCTTCTGTCATCATAAGAGGCCAGGCAGAGCAATGTCAATAGTGCTGGCATTTGAAGGGAGTGACCCTCTGCAGCTAGGCACTGAGGGGCAGTGACTTCTCAGTGGCCTTGCAGACTGCAAGGTTGGCAAGGATTCCTGGTTGTAGTGGAAGCAGGGTCCTGGAGGTGGGTGGTCAGAGTCACTGTTGAAATTACAGCTTCTTAAAGTCTTCTGACCCCTCACTCCTGCTCGCCCTAAGGCATAAGTTAAGGCTTGGAATTGCCAGACTGCTTTTTAGTGGGCTTGCGAGTTATTGATAATTTTAAATGCCATATCCACCAGGTCATGGATGGAGGTCTGAGGGCCATTCTTAGCTTTTTTAAGTTTTTTGTAAAATAGTGATAGCTCATTGAGTTGTAAAGTGAGTGGCAAAGATAGTTTAAGGATTAAGTCAGGCCAGAAAGAAAAGCTGTGGGGCTTTTATCTGTCTGCTGAGAAATTTTTGTAGTTGGTTGAAATTAAGTGCTTTATCAGAGATGACTTGTAAGCTTGAGTAAGGTATTGGAAGTCCCTAATAATGGTGGTAAGGTTCTGTGAGAAAATACCCAGTGGCTTCTCACAAAGGTGGTAACTGAGGGGTAACCAGATTATGGCTGAGAAGGGGTGGTGCAGTTTCGAGGAGCTGCACTGGGCAGCAGCAGAGAATAGAATCTGTTACCATCTTTAGTGACACAAATTGTGAAGGTTGGGAATGATGTCTGGCCAGCACAACCCATTGTTATTGAGGCCAAAGTTGGGGTAAAAGTCTGGAGCCAGGAACAGCTTAATCAGGCTCAGTGGGAGAGGCCTGAAGTCTCGCAATGAGCAGGGTAACCTGGCGTGGCTACGCGGTTTCTGTCTGGTAAATGAGACTTAGTGAAAGGCACTCAGGAAGCTACAGGGTTAGGGGAGAGGTCTGCTATAG